>JARYGA010026059.1:0-25370 GCA_030545235.1 Helianthus tuberosus | reverse complement strand
TTTTGCACATAATTAAGAGATTATCTTAGTTATTGTAGTAGGCCCCTCTTTTGAAGGTGACGTTACCCTCACCCCAGTAGTTTGAGTCAGCAGGGATACAATCCTAAAGGGGTGGATTATTGGAAGATAATGAATTAAGTTATTAATGCAGTATTGTGGTAGGCCCCACTTTTGGCGGTGACGTTACCCTCGGCTAAGTAGTCTGAGTCAGCAGGGATACAGTCCTAAATAGCCGGGTTATAGTATTAATAGTAGTTAACT
This sequence comes from Helianthus tuberosus, assembly GCA_030545235.1. Taxonomy (NCBI): domain Eukaryota; kingdom Viridiplantae; phylum Streptophyta; class Magnoliopsida; order Asterales; family Asteraceae; genus Helianthus; species Helianthus tuberosus. The sequence goes on along the minus strand of JARYGA010026059.1, from coordinate 25,109 downwards.
TATGAGGGGATCAAAGTGTTTGGACCCCCGCCATCCAATACCGTGAAGTATTGAAGGAGGTCCTACTAAATTTGACCCAGGTCCATTGCAGGACCTCTAAACGCTGAACAATGGCAAGACCTTTACCAAACCGTTCCCTTAACCCCCTACCAGGTAGCCAACATACCTCCATATAGACCGTGGAGATATGAATGGTGAAAATCCTTTATTTTATATAGACAGTAAAATAATGCCAAGACACCACGGACAAACGATAAGGAAAGATCACCTTCAACATAAATAACTAGTTATTAAAGTCATTAATACAAAACCAAATAAAAAGTGCAAAAGATTAGAAATAAAAAGTATTATACTAGACACTTTGTCTTCACCAAGTGATGTAAGAGACTTAGGCAAACATGGCCTTGATTGTCAAGAACTCTTACGATCAATCTTGGATCCCGAGACGACTCACACACTCTATGATGGACAATGGATGATGGTGGTGGATGATGGTGTTGTGATGGTGGTGGGTGGTGGATGAAGTGTGAGAGAGGTGGTGTGCCAAGGGATGGTTTTAGCTTGAGCCAAGCACTCCTATTTATAGCCTATACAGAAGCCTGGACACGGCCCCGTGTCCGCTGGACACGGCCCCGTGTCCACCCTTTTCTCTTTCTTCATTAATACAGTTTGTCTTTATTAGCTCCACACGCCCCCGTGTCCGCTGGGCACGCCCCCGTGTCCGTCTGACACTCTCTCTCTTCATTAATTGTAATTCGCAATTACAATTAATGCGCCTGCTGTACTTTTGCCACGCCCCCGTGTCCGCTGGGCACGGCCCCGTGGTGGGCAATAGAAGCTTCTACAGGTTTGTCTTTAGTGCCAGAGCTGTCCATCCTGAGCACTGCCCCGTGCTGAGCTGGGCACGCCCCGTGTCGAGCTGGGCACAGCCCCATGCTTAGCTGGGCACAGCCCCATGCTCAGCTTTCTTCTTGTTTTTGCTTTGGGAGATGCTGTCGAGGGGTCGGGAATGTCACGTCTTGTTCCTTTTCTTGTATTTATGTTAGATTTTTATGTCTTTTTGCTTCTTTTGTTAATTTGAGCTCATTTAATCCTGAAAATACAAAAGGAAGACAAAAGCACACTTTTTCCAACATTAGTACCAAAAAAGGGTTAGTTTTACGCCTCGATTGATGAAATTTATATGTTACATTTTGAACACATCAAATACCCCCACACTTGAATCTTTGCTTGTCCTCAAGCAAAACTCTTTAATATGTGGCTATTTACACTCCCAAATGGAATGGGTAGAAAAGAGGGTTTTGGGCTTGTCATAGAGTGTCGGGATTTCCAAGATTCTTTATTTAGTTTTATTTTTATTTATTTACAATCCTATTCGTCATGATTTATTTAAAACTTTTCATAAGATAAATTACTTATTAGGGCATAACATGCCTCTTTAAAATTATATTTATATACAAGTTCACATACCTCACGGGGATCACTCAACACTTGGCCGAAAATGTATTTTAGTGGGTCACTCGAGAGCGGCATGGAACTTACTCCTACCATAAGCTTGCCATGCAATCAATCCTCCTCCTTTTTAACTATATACCTTTGTAAATATCAATAGGACTTTTGGGTGAAGGGTTAGGCTTGGGTTAAAGGTAGGTGGTTGGGTTAGTGGTTAGTGAAAGGGCGAAAAGCGTAACAAGCATCGGTTTTCGTAAGACTTTCTCTTTTTTTTTTTTTTTTTTTTTTTTTTTTTTTTTTTGCAATCTTTATTTTGATGAAGCTCTCATTCAAACAAAGTTATTTTTGATAAACTTGTTTGTTTATTTCCCTTTTGCTTCATCATCATCATCTTTTTTTTTTTTTTTTTTTTTTTTTTTTTGAAAAGTCATACGTAAAACCGAGCTAGCTACTAAAACAAATGGTTAAAAATAAAAAAAGGTTTTGGTGGGAAAAAGGGTGTTTGGTTTGGGTTATGAAATGAAAAGGTTTAGGCTCAAAAGGGTTAACTAGGGGGATTTTGGGTAGGTGGTAAGAAAAAAAGAAAAATAATGGTGTAGAAATAAAAAGGGTTAGTCCTAATGCCTCCATCATTTACTTACTCGGGTTTAAGTTGGTAAGGACCGAGAATGTATCGTCGTGGCAAGTTCTAGAGTTGTAAGAACCGAGCGGCTATTCACACAAGAAACGAAAAATGAGCATTTAATTTAAAGATATATATTTGTTTGCTCAATAAAGGCTCAAAACTCACTTTTGTGGGAATGGGTTTTTATGTGATCAAGTATATATAATTGAATTTTAACTAAGCTTGTCATGCCTTTTCATAATTTTCTTATGTTGGTTCTTTTTATCACGACGCTATCGGTTGTAAATTTATAAAAATATAACCTTTTTAAGAACTTGAATTTCCCGAATTAAACCTAGACAAATAAAAAAAAATGAAAATTTTTGAAAAATTTTTTGGGGTGATTAGCGGTTCCAATAGAGTTTTGTGTAAGGCTTGTATTTAGGACTTGCAAGTTTCAAGGTTTTAGCATCCCCCCCACACTTAAATTACACATTGTCCTCAATGTGTCCCAAAAATAAGTTTTTAGGCTGATTAAATGTGTAAAAATGGGTTAAAAACAAGATTTTATGGTACTGGGTAGCTGAACACGGGGTGGTGTTGGCTGAGCACGGCCCAGTGTCCAGACTGCCAGTACCAAAAGTAAACAGAAGGCTGGGCACGGGGGCGTGTCCAGTGAGCACGGCCACGTGTCCAGGTACCTGAACTGGGCATTTTCTACAGAACCTTGGGCACGGGGCGTGTTGGGGTGAGCACGGCCCCGTGCTGAACTTGCTGTAATGAAGAAAAATCGTAGGGAGGCTCTGTTTTTGTGTATGGGGTGTTGGTTCAAGCTTCCCTTATCATCCTTCACCATCCCGAGTGTGTTTTATTCCTGAAAAATAAAAACTAAACTAGAAAACATAAAGGTTAATCTAAACTAAACTACGGATAGTTCCGCGGAATGCCTCCGTGGTGCGCCACGTTTATAAGGGTCCTTGGCTAGACCCACCTTATCAGGTGGTTCTGGCTCATCTTCAATTAGGGGGTCATCATTGCCGAATGGATATTTCATTGATCGCTCAAGGTCGACACTTTTTTTGAATGCCCCTAATTGAAGAGGTAGATTGTTGTACTTCCGGTTTTTCAAAGCTTCGTGAGTTTTTACAAATGGTTGTCCCAACACTAGAGGAGCGTCATCGAGGATGACAAAGTCGGTGGGGATTACCAATTGATTTGTTTGAACCAATACATCCTCAACTATACCGATTGATTTTATTACTTTCCGATTGGATAGAAAAATGGGTATTTGAAGTGGAGAAAAATCACTAATACTTAATTTTTCGAAAATGTAGTTAGGCATTATGTTAACACAAAGATCTTTATCAATTGTGACATTACTAATAAACGAATTTTGAAAGAAACATGGAACCGGTGTAATGTTAATTTCAAATGGGTCTTCTTTTATTAGCGAGGGTTGATAATTAGTTAACTTAACACTTACCGTTTCGTCAATTTTAGCGTTAGTGTTTAACTCTTTTAAGAACTTAGCATGAGTGGGTACTAAACAATGATTTTCGAAAGAAGGTGACAAGAGATTAATTTCTTCAAAATTAGACTCTTCTTGGATTTTAACGTTGTTGGACTCACCTTTTTCGTTGTTTAACTCATGTGTCGGTTTTTCACTTATTTGTTCTTCCATTTTTTCATTTTTAGTTATCTCTTCCTTTTTTAATTCTTCTCTTGCGCGGGACTCCTCTTCCCTTGCGCGAGCTTCTTTTATACATCGATCGATAACTCTAATGTGTTCTAATATCCTATCGGTCACTTCGGTTATAGAAAAAGAATCATTATTTTCTAAGCTTGAATCCGGTTGTTCGACCCTTTGTTCCTCATAATACCCATATGAAGTTGATGGTTCACACCATTGTCCTTCATTGTAAGCATATGATGGATAAGGTTCGTAATTTTGTTTTTCATAATACTCATATGAGGTGGGTTGTTCACGCCATGGTTCCTCATAGTAAGCATATGAAGGTGGTGGCTCATATCTTGGTTCCTCAAAGTATGAGTATGAGGGCTCATACCTTGGTTCATCAAAATATGAGTATGAGGGAGGAGGTTCATACCTTTGGTCTTCATAGGATGTGTATGAAGTTGATGGCTCGTACCTGGGCTCCTCATAGTAGGTGTATGAATTGGATGGTTGATATGAGCGATTATTTTGAACCGATCGTGCGTTACGACAATTAGTGCAATAATTACCCCTATAATCATCCTCCTCATAGGTGTAGTTGTAACCTCCCGAGTATTGATCCATAAGAATCACTCAGCAGACCACAACTGAGTCTCGAGATCAGAAAACAAAAATAAAAACGGAAACAGAGGCTGGACACGGCCCCGTGTTCAGTGGACACGGCCCCGTGTTCAGAATCTGTATCTGGGCGTTTTAATTAAATTTACTGATTTCGTTGAGCACGGGGCGTGTTCAGTGAGCACGGCCCGTGTTCAAGTTTCTGTTACTGGGTGTTTTATGAAAAATATGCAGCACGGCCCCGTGTTCAGCGAGCACGGCCCGTGTTCAACCTACTGTAAATGCAAAACTAAACTAAAATGCAGAAAAATGTGGGCCCGTTTTGAAAAGGTTTTGAAAAACTGATTAGGCCGTCGATTTTAAGCTTTCCTAAAATCCTTGTGTCCCCGGCAGCGGCGCCAAAAACTTGATGTGCGATAAAGTGTTATATATATTAGGTGTATATTTTAAGCCCTTTTTAACACTTATTTTAGCCAAGTTTTAAATTTATAAAACACAATATTTCACTAACACTAAACACACATATGGGCAAGTGCACCCATCGTTGAGTGTAATATAGCGTTGGTAAGATACCGAGGTCGTCCAAGGACACAAGAGCTTTTAGTACCGGTTTATCCTCAACGTCTAATCAAAATAAAAGTTTAGAAAAATGTTTTAAACTAAGAAAAATAAAACTAACTAAAATGCTGAAAATAAAAATAAAAATAAAAACAGATAGACAAGATGAATCACTTGGTTCCGACTCGTATCTAGTATAACCTTTGATTATTTCCGCACTTTTGCACATAATTAAGAGATTATCTTAGTTATTGTAGTAGGCCCCTCTTTTGAAGGTGACGTTACCCTCACCCCAGTAGTTTGAGTCAGCAGGGATACAATCCTAAAGGGGTGGATTATTGGAAGATAATGAATTAAGTTATTAATGCAGTATTGTGGTAGGCCCCGCTTTTGGCGGTGACGTTACCCTCGGCTAAGTAGTCTGAGTCAGCAGGGATACAGTCCTAAATAGCCGGGTTATAGTATTAATGGTAGTTAACTTATGAGGGGATCAAAGAGTTTGGACCCCCGCCATCCAATACCGTGAAGTATTGAAGGAGGTCCTACTAAATTTGACCCAGGTCCATTGCAGGACCTCTAAACGCTGAACAATGGCAAGACCTTTACCAAACCGTTCCCTTAACCCCCTACCAGGTAGCCAACATACCTCCATATAGACCGTGGAGATATGAATGGTGAAAATCCTTTATTTTATATAGACAGTAAAATAATGCCAAGACACCACGGACAAACGATAAGGAAAGATCACCTTCAACATAAATAACTAGTTATTAAAGTCATTAATACAAAACCAAATAAAAAGTGCAAAAGATTAGAAATAAAAAGTATTATACTAGACACTTTGTCTTCACCAAGTGATGTAAGAGACTTAGGCAAACATGGCCTTGATTGTCAAGAACTCTTACGATCAATCTTGGATCCCGAGACGACTCACACACTCTATGATGGACAATGGATGATGGTGGTGGATGATGGTGTTGTGATGGTGGTGGGTGGTGGATGAAGTGTGAGAGAGGTGGTGTGCCAAGGGATGGTTTGAGCTTGAGCCAAGCACTCCTATTTATAGCCTGTACAGAAGCCTGGACACGGCCCCGTGTCCGCTGGACACGGCCCCGTGTCCACCCTTTTCTCTTTCTTCATTAATACAGTTTGTCTTTATTAGCTCCACACGCCCCCGTGTCCGCTGGGCACGCCCCCGTGTCCGTCTGACACTCTCTCTCTTCATTAATTGCAATTCGCAATTACAATTAATGCGCCTGCTGTACTTTCGCCACGCCCCCGTTTCCGCTGGGCACGGCCCCGTGGTGGGCAATCGAAGCTTCTACAGGTTTGTCTTTAGTGCCAGAGCTGTCCATCCTGAGCACTGCCCCGTGCTGAGCTGGGCACGCCCCGTGTCGGGCTGGACACGCCCCGTGTCGAGCTGGGCACGCCCCGTGTCGAGCTGGGCACAGCCCCATGCTCAGCTTTCTTCTTGTTTTTGCTTTGGGAGATGCTGTCGAGGGGTCGGGAATGTCACGTCTTGTTCCTTTTCTTGTATTTATGTTAGATTTTTATGTCTTTTTGCTTCTTTTGTTAATTTGAGCTCATTTAATCCTGAAAATACAAAAGGAAGACAAAAGCACACTTTTTCCAACATTAGTACTAAAAAAGGGTTAGTTTTACGCCTCGATTGATGAAATTTATATGTTACATTTTGAACACATCAATATTCATGTGTCGTACTAGTTCCTATCTATCCAACATGAGTTAAACATTTTACTAACCTCTTTTTCATTTCTCAAACCAACGACCTGCAACCCAGATCGACCATCTTCTCCTCGAGTACTAGCTGTACAGGCCAGGTTTCATTCATCCGTGTAATGAGCTTCCGCTCGTGCACAACCTTTCACCAATACGATTGGTTTCATCACATCAATAGTTCTAACATTATCATCAACAACATCGGCGGTTAACATATGTCATTTAAACATTTATTACACTAGGTGATTACCCACCTATAACTCTTCTACAATTTCCTACGTACCTGCTATAACGTACCACACATTCTAACTCTTACATGCAATCCTTTCATTCTATTAATCATTTCGCCAACGGAAGTACACGCTCGTACTTCCTTCCATTCATGCTTACTTGCAAAGACCTTATTACATCGTTTCAATATTTCTTACCAAGCTTACCATTCCCGCCCATACTCAAGGTATTGTCCGGGTCACAGCCCGTCATCATTCTGACTTCTAAGAGTCAATTACTAACACATCTAACACGTAACTTATACAAAACTTCGTCTATTATACTATCACCTTTTTCTTTATACTTATTTCTATGACTCGTTCGACTCAATCATGGTCAAACTGTCGACATCTTCTTATGCGGATTAATTTCATCTTTTTATATTTTTAAATCCGTCTCACGGATTTAGACGCATCATTCATGCTTTTTCATTCATTGAATCCGCCTTACGGATTCAAACATTACATTCATGCCTTTCATTACTTCTGTGTTTTGAATCCTTCTCGCGGATTCAAACATATTATCCATGCCTCTCATCCTTGAATCCGTCTTACGGATTCAAACATATCATCCATGCCTTTCATCCTTGAATCCGTCTCACGGATTCAAACATTGCATTCATGCCTTTCATCCTTGAATCCGTCTCACGGATTCAAACATTGCATTCATACCTTTCATTCGCTGAATCCGTCTCCCGGATTTAAACATATTATTCATATCTTGTTGATCCGTACTTAATTACGGATTCAACATTCTTCATTCTTATCAGACATGTTTTTCATTCTTACATAGTACTCTCAATTTCCCGAGAGTCTTACTTCCCATTTCACCCACACGCCCGCCTGCTACCCAACTCTACCGGACATACCTGTAACAATTATTATGATCTCACGAACGTCATACGTTTCTCGTGTACTGGCCAGGTACACAATCCACATAGTAGTTTCGTGCCTTCCTGTAATTGTCACCTTATGTCCGTAGACTTAGGTTTCGGCGCGTGTATCACTTTCAGTACTTCATTACTATACAATCATTGTCTTTCATTTAAAATTTCCCTTCCCTTAATGAGTTTTACCATTACATATACCCACATATTAAATTCACGTACCTGGGGCTCATTTGCCTATTTGCCTCTTGACTGTTCTAGTTATTCATCCTAAACTGCATTCACGGATCATCCTCTTCAAACACTTATGCTTACCTTGCACATACAAAACCATCAGTTTCTTTATACGTATACATAAGTACATACTTACATTAGCTTCTACCTTTGGATCTTGATCGAGTCTAAGATTGTACGGGTTTCTTACCTCAAGAGCACACAAGTTTGAGTTCAAGTACTTACCTTCTCATACTTGATTCCCTCAAACCAGGACTCTGATACCAACTTGTTACACCCTAATTCGTAAATGACAAAAGTCGCAGCGGAAATTCGTACCATAAAAATTTCTTTCGTGACAACACCTTGACGCACTTAAAAATTCATTTTTAAGGTTAATTCTTTTTCAATAAATACATTTATTATACTCATTTACAATAAGAAAACGTAACCTAGCTTCACTCAGTTACGTACTCAACACTCCCGTACAATCTATCTTGTGACTCGATCTTTGATCACTCCACTTTAATATAATAATCTGGCTCGACCAACCTGCACTCACCAAATACATACAAGTCATTAATATGTTATCAATATAAACGATACTTATCCTTGGACTATTTCCGTTCCATTATTCCTTTTACATTAATCGTTCCCTCTGGGTACCTCACCTCTGGTGAGTCTTCGACACTGTACCTGCATTACACCTAAAAATCCCGGTACCCGAATAACAACGTAAAAACTTAAACATACTGAATGATTTACATATATACCTAAACTTCATACATATTATCCACATAGGTACATATGTACACACCTGCATACCAATCTACATACATACCTACATATGAATACATCTACATCATTATATACGTATCTACATATACACATACCTACATATCTGCGTACACTCATGACATTATACATCTATACATACATACATTCCTACTTGCAAAATACCAAACTTATACACACCTACTCACATACAAACCTTCATATATCCGCGTATTCTTGCTCACATACTTATAAACATACCCACATAGGTGCATACATGCTTTCATACATTTCTACATACGTGTATAGAGATATACAAACATATATACATACCTATCTACATGTGTGCTTACCCTAATGGTCATAAAACATAAGTTAAATTAGTCCCACGTAGCTTAAAACACGTTTAAACAAGATTCCCGGACCAAACGCGTGGAAAAAAAAAACAATTTTTTGAAGAAACATACCCGTCACGTCGCGCGACCCCCCGTCGCGTGGCGCGACGCCCCTGTTTTTCCAGAATGGTTGCAGCTGGTTGCTGCATATTCCCCGCACGTTCGGATTTTACGGAAACGAGCATAACTTCCTCGTTTTTGGTCCATTTTACCCGATTCTTTTTCCTACATGATCGTAATTTAATTCTCCATCACATGGAGTGATAATCCAAAAATTGGACTACCGAAATTTATAACTTTTAAGCCTTCGGCTTATTACCCTTCTTCCATATTTTGATCTTCTTGCAACCTTGAAAGTTGTTAAGTCTTTGAAGGTTTTGCGGTTTGATCGAGACGGTGTGACAACGTGCTAGACAACAGAAACCCCATCATGACCCAAGTTATCCGATCGAACAGGAATCACCTAAATCCGATTAGTTTACTGGTTCGTGACGGTTGTTCACGTCTAACCCGAAATCGGTTGTCTCTTTGATAGAGACCAGATCTTGAACCTACACATCACTAAGAAATAGTAGAAGGTCTGTACAAGCTCCGATTCTATCGGTTTTGAGTGCATCGAGTGTAAAAGAGTTGAAAGAAAGTTAGAAAACCATCCTTCAATCCTTTTAACTATGAATATGTGTAGATCTATGCGAAAACATTGCTTAATCATGTGGAAATCCTTCAGATCTGAGTTATTCTTGGTGGAATGAGGTAAAGACTTGAAGTTCATAAGAACTCCATGATGACATCTCCCTAGAACACCTCAAATCCGTTGATTTCATGGTTAAAAGTTAAGATTCAAAAGAAAAAATATGAAGAAGTGTGTGCAGATCAGGGAAGTACAAGATTTAGGTTGAAAACTTACAAGAATCGCGAGAATTCGAGAGAAAGAAGGTCCGAGTGCGGTTGGTCGAGTGAGAGAGCTGTCACATCACAAATGATGTGACAGGTGGGTATTTATAGGTTTCCAAAAAGGGAAAGGGAGTGTAAGGGATGCACCTCGATCGGATAGCACTTCGATTGGATGGCAATCCGATCGGATGGCAATCCGATCGGGTGGTCACTTGATCGAGTGGCTCCGTCGAGTTGCGATTTGGCGTTTCATTTCACATGTCGAGCGTTGCGATGTGTTTAAGCGAAGTTCGATGCGATAGATTAATAATAAACACACAAATACTATATCTAACATACAATCACTATAAATAACTTGCGTTTAGCGTTTGCGATTAAGTTGCGTTGCGATTGAGTTTCGATTAATCACCACAAACATAAAAATAAATAAACATGCACAAGTAACACTGATGTGTTAAAAATGCAACATATAAATTTCATCAAATGAGGCATAAAAGTAACCCTTTTTTAGTACTAATGTTGGAAAAAGTGTGCTTTTGTCTTCCTTTTGTATTTTCAGGATTAAATGAGCTCAAATTAACAAAAGAAGCAAAAAGACATCAAAATCTAACATAAATACAAGAAAAGGAACAAGACGTGACATGCCCGACCCCACGACAGCATCTTCCCAAGCAAAACAAGAGATCAGAAGCCTGAACACGCCCCGTGCTCAGCCAGCACGGGGGCGTGCCCAAGTGTCAGTAGAAAAGACAAAGTGGTAGAAGCTTCTATTGCCCACCACGGGGCCATGCTCAGCGGACACGGGGCCGTGGTCAACTATAAGATTCGCACAATCTAGCAAATCTGCATAGTACAAAGATTCTTCTGCACCACGGGGTCGTGCTCAGCTGACACGGGGGCGTGATCAACTAAAAAGACAAAATTGCATTAAATGAAGAAAGAGAAGAATGTGGACACGGGGCCGTGCCCGAGCTTCTGTTCAGCCTATAAATAGAAGTACTTGGCTCAAGCTCAAACCATCCCTTGGCACACCACCTCTCTCACACTTCACCCACCACCCACCACCACCATAACACCATCATCCACCACCATCATCCATTGTCCATCGTAGAGTGTGTGAGTCGTCTCGGGATCCAAGATTGATCGTAAGAGTTCTTGACAATCAAGGCCATGTTTGCCTAAGTCTCTTACATCACTTGGTGAAGACAAAGTGTCTAGTGTAATACTTTTTATTTCTAATCTTTTCGCACTTTTTACTTGGTTTTGTATTAATGACTTTAATAACTAGTTGCTTATGTTGAAGGTGGTCTTTCCTTATCGTTTGTCTGTGGTGTCTTGGCATTATTTTACTGTCTATATAAAATAAAAGATTTTCACCATTCATATCTCCACGGTCTATATGGAGGTATGTTGGCTACCTGGTCGGGGGTTAAGGGAACGGTTTGGTAAAGGTCTTGCCATTGTTCAGGGTTTAGAGGTCCTGCAATGGACCTGGGTCAAATTTAGTAGGACCTCCTTCAATACTTAACGGTATTGGATGGCGGGGGTCCAAACTCTTTGACCCCCTCATAAGTTAACTACTATTAATACTATAACTCGGCTATTTAGGACTGTATCCCTGCTGACTCAGACTACTTAGTCGAGGGTAACGTCACCTCCAAAAGAGGAGCCTACCATAATTTGCATTAATAACTTAATTAATTATCTTCCAATAATCCACCCTTTTAGGATTGTATCCTTGCTGACTCAAACTACTGGGGTGAGGGTAACGTCACCTTCAAAAGAGGGGCCTACTACAATAACTAAGATAATCTCTTAAAATAGTGCAAAAGTGCGGAAATAATCAAAGGTTACACTAGATACGAGTCGGAACCAAGTGATTCATCTTGTCTATCTGTTTTTCTTTTTATTTTTATTTTTAGCATTTTAGTTAGTTTTTATTTTTCTTAGTTTAAAACATTTTTCTAAACTTTTTGATTTGATTAGACGTTGAGGATAAACCGGTACTAAAAGCTCTTGTGTCCTTGGACGACCTCGGTATCTTACCAACACTATACTACGCTCACGATGGGTGCACTTGCCCATATGTGTGTTTAGTGTTAGTAAAATATCGTGTTTTATAAATTTAAAACTTGGCTAAAAATAAGTGTTAAAGGGGCTTAAAATATACACCTAATATATATAACACTTCACACGCATCAAGTTTTTGGCGCCGTTGCCGGGGACACAAGGATTTTAAGAAAGCTTGAAATCGACGGCCTAATCAGTTTTTCAAAACCTTTTTAAAACGCACGCACATTTTTCTGCATTTTAGTTTAGATTTGCATTTACAGTAACCTGTACACGGGGCCGTGTTCACTGAACACGGGGCCGTGCTGCAGATTTTTAAAAAACACCCAGTAACAGTAGCCTGAACACGGGCCGTGCTCACTGAACACGCCCCGTGCTCAACGAAATCTGTAAATTTAATTAAAACTCCCAGATACAGATCCTGAACACGGGGTCGTGTCAACTGAACACGGGGCCGTGTCCACTGGACACGGCCTCTGTTTCCGTTTTTATTTTTGTTTTCTGATCTCGAGACTTGGTTGTGGTTTGCTGAGTGAGTCTTATGGATCAATACTCAAGAGGTTACAACTACACCTATGAGGAGGATGATTATAGGGGTAATTATTGCACTAATTGTCGTAATACACATTCGGTTCAAAATAGTCACTCATATCAACCATCCAATTCATACACCTACTATGAGGAACCCAGGTACGAGCCATCAACTTCATACACATCCTATGAAGACCAAAGGTATGAACCTCCTCCCTCATACTCATATTTTGATGAACCAAGGTATGAGCCTTCTTACTCATACTTTGAGGAACCAAGATATGAGCCACCACCTTCGTATGCTTATTATGAGGAACCATGGCGTGAACAACCCACCTCATATGAGTATTATGAAGAACAAAATTACGAACCTTATCCATCATATGCTTACAATGAAGAACAATGGTGCGAACCATCTACTTCACATGAGTATTATGAGGAACAAAGGGTCGAACAACCGGATTCAAGCTTAGAAAATCCCGATTCTTTTTCTATAACCGAAGTAACCGATAGGATATTAGAACACATAAGAGTTATCGATCGCTGTATAAGAGAATCTCGCGCAAGGGAAGAGGAGTCCCGCGCAAGAGAAGAATTAAAAAAGGAAGAGATAACTGAAAGTGTAAAAATGGAAGAACAAATAAGTGAAAAACCGACACATGAGTTAAACAACGAAAAAGGTGAGTCCGACAAAGGTAAAATTCAAGAAGAGTCTAATTTTGAAGAAATTAATCTCTTGTCACCTTCTTTTGAAAATCATTGTTTAGTACCCACTCATGCTAAGTTTTTAAAAGAGTTAAACACTAACACTAAAATTGACGAAACGGTAAGTGTTAAGTTAACTGATGATCAAACTTCGCTAATAAAAGAAGACCCATTTGAAATTAACATTACACCGGTTCCATGTTTCTTTCAAAATTCGTTTATTAGTAATGTCACAATCGACAAAGATCTTTGTGTTAACATAATGCCTAACTACATTTTCGAAAAATTAAGTATTAGTGATTTTTCTCCACTTCAAATACCCATTTTTCTATCCAATCGGAAAGTAATAAAATCAATCGGTATAGTTGAGGATGTATTGGTTCAAACAAATCAAATGGTAATCCCGACCGACTTTGTCATCCTCGATGACGCTCCTCTAATGCTGGGACGACCATTTGTAAAAACTCACGAAGCTTTGAAAAACCGGAAGTTCAACAATCTACCTCTTCAATTAGGGGCATTTAAAAGAAGTGTCGATCTCAAACGGTCAATGAAATATCCATTCGGCAATAATGACCCCCTAATTGAAGATGAAGATGAACCACCCGATACAAGTGAAGAGATTGACCACTTTGTTGAAGAAGAGGTCGCCATAGAACAAACTTTTCAAGTTCTTGATCGAAATGAGCAACCAAATAAGGAGTCTCCTAAAGACCCACCACTTGAGCTCAAAGAACTTCCAAAAGGTTTGGAATATGCTTTTCTAGACAAAGAGGGTAATTTACCTGTAATTATTTCATCTAAATTAGATAGCTTAGAAAAAGAAAAATTAATTAGTCTTTTGAAAAAACATAAAAATGCAATAGCTTGGAAACTTGTAGACATAAAAGGAATTAGTCCTTCTATGTGCACACACAAAATTTTGATGAATGATGACTACAAATCGGTCATACAACCACAACGTCGAGTGAATCCAAATGTTCAAGAAGTGGTTAAAAACGAGGTCATCAAATTACTTGACGCCGGACTTATCTATCCTATCTCCGATAGTCCTTGGGTAAGTCCCGTCCAAGTAGTTCCAAAGAAAGGAGGTGTGACGGTAATAACTAACGAAAAGAATGAATTAATACCAACGAGAACCGTCACAGGATGGAGGGTATGTATAGATTATAGACGATTAAATGAAGAAACAAGAAAAGATCACTTTCCTTTGCCCTTCATTGATCAAATGTTATAAAGATTATCCGGTCATAAATTTTATTGTTTCTTGGATGGTTTTTCAGGTTACTTTCAAATCCTGATAGCACCCGAAGACCAAGAAAAGACAACTTTCACATGTCCCTATGGAACTTTTGCTTATCGACGCATACCGTTTGGTCTATGTAATGCCCCCGCAACATTCCAACGTTGCATGGTAGCCATCTTCCATGACATGATAGAAAAGACAATGGAAGTCTTCATGGACGACTTTTCTATCTTTGGGGATTCATACGACCAATGCCTCGATAACCTTGAACGAATGCTATCCCGATGTGAGGAAACTAACCTCGCCCTTAATTGATAAAAATGCCATTTCATGGTAACGGAGGGAATAGTACTCGGTCACAAGATCTCAAGCGAAGGAATGGAGGTGGATCGAGCCAAAATAGATACCATTTCTAGATTACCACCTCCATCCTCCGTAAGAGCTATCAGAAGTTTCCTAGGGCATGCCGGATTTTATAGACGGTTTATCAAAGACTTTTCAAAAATCTCAAGGCCTCTAACAAAATTACTTGAAAAAGATGCCCCTTTCATCTTTGACAAGGATTACAATCAAGCATTTCTAACCTTAAAAGAAATGTTAGTCAATGCACCTATCATGATAGCGCCTGATTGGAAATTTCCTTTCGAAATCATGTGTGATGCTAGTGACTTTGCAGTTGGAGCTGTCTTGGGACAAAGAAAAGAAATGCATTTCCACCCAATTTATTATGCTAGTAAAACACTTAATGATGCACAAGAAAATTACACAACAACTGAAAAAGAATTACTAGCTGTGGTATTTGCTTTTGATAAATTTCGTTCTTATCTTGTTCTTTCTAAAACTATAGTCTATACAGATCATGCAGCCATTCGATATCTCTTCAAGAAGCAGGACGCAAAACCACGTTTGATTCGGTGGATTCTACTCCTCCAAGAATTTGACATTGAAACCAGAGACAAAAGAGGAGCAGAAAATACCGCAGCAGATCATCTTTCGCGCTTAGAAGACCCAGCTTTGGAGGCGACCAGGGACGAGCAAATCAACGAAAAATTTCCAACTGAGTCCCTGGAAATGGTGGAATACAAGGAAGAACCATGGTACGCCGACTATGCTAACTACCTAGCTAGCGGTATAGTCACAAAGGGATGGTCACATCATCAAAGAAAAAAGTTCTTTGCCAATGTGAAACACTATTTTTGGGAAGATCCATATCTTTTCAAAATGTGTGCCGACCAACTCGTCCGGCGATGCGTACATGGTAGCGAAGCACGAAGAATTCTCCGCCATTGTCATGAAGGTCCATACGGAGGGCATCATGGTGCCGCTAGTACCGCACGAAAGGTATTTGATTCAGGATTTTATTGGCCAACCATTTACAAAGACGCCCAAAGTCTTGTCAAGACATGTGATGCTTGCCAAAGAACAGGTAATATTTCTTCCAAAAACGAGATGCCACAAAATGGCATTCTTGTTTGTGAAATTTTTGATGTATGGGGACTCGACTTTATGGGACCTTTCCCACCATCGAAAGGAAATAAATATATACTTGTGGTAGTAGACTACTTGTCTAAATGGGCCGAGGCACTTCCAACAAATGATGGAAGAGTTGTGGTAAGATTTCTGAAAAAATTATTCTCTCATTTTGGCACACCTAAAGCCTTAATAAGTGATAGAGGTACCCATTTTTGCAACCATCAACTTGAAAAAATTTTAACAAGATTTGGGGTCTATCACCGGGTCTCAACAGCATATCACCCTCAAACAAACGGACAAGCCGAAGTGACTAATAGAGGTTTAAAACGAATACTCGAAAAAACCGTAGGGTTAAATAAAAAGGAATGGGCAGATAAATTAGATGATGCTTTATGGGCTTTTCGAACCGCTTATAAAACAACAATAGGTACAACCCCATATAAGCTAGTCTATGGAAAAAGTTGTCACTTGCCAGTAGAAATTGCACACAAAGCCTACTGGGCAATTAAAAATGTAAACTTAGATTTAGAATTTGCTGGTAAAAATCGTTTTTGTCAATTAAATGAATTAGACGAGCTTAGGAATTATGCATACTCAAACTCTGAAATTTATAAGGAAAGAATGAAAAATTTGCATGACAAACACATTAAACCTAATGAATTTCGGGTAGGAGATCTAGTTCTTTTGTTTAATTCACGACTTCGATTATTTCCTGGTAAATTAAAGTCTAGGTGGTCAGGACCTTTTTCCATCACCCATATTTTCCCACACGGTGCAGTAGAAATTAAATCTCGAAATGGGCCTCCATTTAAAGTCAATGGACAACGGCTGAAACTCTATCAAGGATTCATTGAGGATGAAGAAGAAGAGATCTCGCTTCAAACGGTGGAAGAATAAAACATCATACCTGGTAAGTTACGAATGATTGAGACGACATCTTAAGCGGTAAGTTTTCTAACCTAAGTTTTTGGGAAACAAGGGCACTCACACGAGCACTGAAAAAAAAAAAAAACTTTGCTCGGCACGAGGCCGTGTCCGCTGGACACGGGGCCGTGTCCGCACTGCAGTCGGGATAAATCCCCTTTTTCAAAATAGTTACTTCATTCCACACGCCCCGTTTCCCCGAAAACGCTCTGGTTCCAGGCGATTTTTCGCAAAATTTCGACGTCTCCTATCGCTCTAACAACATCAAGGTATGATTCTATCACCTCTAGTAGTTAGATTAGTTACTTGCATGTAGTTAAAACTCCAAAAATTTGGGGGAAAATCTAGGGTTCTTGAAGTTCATCCGGATTGAACCTCAAATTTTTGTTTAGATCTGTTTGCATTTAGTTAGATTAGTGTTATGGGAAGTAAATACACTTGTATTGTTCATAGATTCATCCGATTTCGCACAAAAACCCCAAACCCTTGTTCTTGACCCGAAAAAAAAGATAAAATTGAAGGGTTAAACGGGATATTTTGGGAAAAACGGCACTTAGGGTTTCATTTTCGGGGGAAACCGCACCTATTGGACCAAAAATTTTCAAGTTTTCGAAACCGGGTCGAAAAATGAAATTTTTGAGTAACAGACGCCTGGACACGGGGCCGTGTCCGCTGGACATGGGGCCGTGTCCGCTGAACACGGGGTCGTGTCCAGCCCACTGTTTGCAGTTTTTTCCGAAAATACTTCTGTTTCATGCTAACTTTTGGTGTATTCTTTCAGATGGCTAGGAAGTTCACAAGATTTAACGCCAATGAGCTCGATGCTAGGGCTCGATACGAGATACTTCAAACAAGGCCGGAGGAATACCCGAGGCAAGCATGCACGGAACTGTTAACTATGGTGAATCAAATCGACCGTTTCAACAACATTGTCACGGGACCACTCAGAGTCGCTCTAACAACTCGACTCCGTTCCGTCCACGAATGTACTTTGGAATTCTATAGCACCTTCACATTCAACTCAAGGTGTGACCCATTCGACAATGATGGGGTGGCATTCCGATGTGGCGGAACAAAGTATTCGATCTCTATGGCACAATTTGGGTCGATTGTCGGGTTGTATGCGGAAGAGGATGCGGGAAACGAGGAAAATACTGGAGGAATGCGAGAGATAGGTGAGAACGAACGCCAAGCCATTTGGGCTCAGATTGGTGAAGGGTACTACAATCCGAGCAGCACTAAGAGTACGAAGTTGAGGGATCCGCTATACAGATACATTCATAGGCTCCTCGGCTACTCTCTTAGCCAAAGGCATGATAGTAGTGGCGTCATTGGGTTAAGAGATTTGGTTGTCCTCCACTGCATCCACAACCGCAGGCCGCTCGATGTTCCGTTCCTCATGCTCTGAAACATGCATCACAACCGCCTTGCTAGTGCACTGACTCCTATCTTCTTTGGGGGATGGGTGTACCGTCTCTTCAGGCACTTCTCCCACATACCTAGGTCATTTGAGAGTAACCCATGGTCGGGTATGGTGGATATACACATATGCCGCTCAATGAACCTGATTTATGAGGCGGAAGACGGGACGGTAAGCTTTCAAAGAATGCAAGGTCATGCATGGAACCCGCAAGAAGCGCTTGTCCTCCAAGCTCCGCAACATCATCAGTACCAATACCAACCCCATGGTGATCCGGGCCAATCATCCTCCTCTGGAGGCGGTTTTCCTTACTTTCAAAGTTTGCATGATTTGATGCAGGAAAACCTTATGTGCACCAGGAACACCTATAACATGGCGAGCAACACCTACCACCGGGTCGGAGCTATCGAAAGAAACATATCCGATATCCAAGATGATATTGGATATATTCGAGACCACATTGCATGCCATGGAGGGGATGATGATGATGATGACGATGACGATGCCATGGATTAGGCGGGAGGAGTGGAGGAAGAGGAGGTTGTTTGATGGTTTCCCAGGTTAACCCTTTTTCACTCTTGAACAATTGATGGCCTGCGTGCCAAGTGTTGAACAATTTACTTTCCCTAACTTCTTTTATTTTCTGCATTTATTTTTCTTTTAACTATGACATGGATGTTAACTTTGGTAAAAGTCGGATGTTTGCTATGTTTTGGTGGAGTGTTTATTGATTAAACAGGTACATACGAGGCTTAGAGTGCTAAGCATTAGTACTCTTAAAGCCGGGACAGGAAAACCGAAGAAAGAAACCTGTTTTTTAACTTTGCAGACTGTCCACACGGGGTCGTGTCCAGCCGACACGCCCCCGTGCCCACTCCCCTGAACCTGCTGATTGTTTTAATTCTGCAGACCTTGACAGACACGGGGTCGTGTCCAACCAACACGCCCCCGTGTTCACCTTCTGTAAGTTTTCGTTACTGGCACCTGAGCACGGGGTCGTGTCCATTCAACACGGGGTCGTGCCCAGGTAACCAGTAACACAAAATTTTTGCTTTTTCACACCTTTTACACATTCAATCAACCTAAAAACTTATTTTTGGGACACATTGAGGACAATGTGTAATTTAAGTGTGGGGGGATGCTAAAACCTTGAATCTTGCAAATCCTAAATACAACCCTTACACAAAACTCTATTGGAATAGCTAATCACCCCAAAAATTTTTCAAAAATTCTGGTTTTTTACTTGTCTAGGTTTAACTCGGGAATTTCAAGTTCTAAAAAGGTTATATTTTTACAAATTTACAACCGATAGCGTCGTGATAAAAAGAACCAACATAAGAAAATTATGAAAAGGCATGACAAGCTTAGTTAAAATTTGATTATATATACTTGATCACATAAAAAACTCATTCCCACAAAAGTGAGTCTTGAGCCTTTATTGAGCATACAATTACATATCATTAGACTAAATGCTCATTTTTCGTTTCTTGTGTGAATAGCCGCTTGGTTCTTACGACTCTAGAACTTGCCATGACGATACATTCCCGGTCCTTACCAACTTAAACCCGAGTAAGTAAATGATGGAGGCATTAGGACTAACCCTTTTTATTTCGACACCATTATTTTTCTTTTTTTTACCACCTACCCAAAATCCCCCTAGTTACCCTTTGAGCCTAAACCTTTTTCATTTCATAACCCAAACCAAACACCCTTTTACCCACCAAAACCTTTTTATTTTTAACCCTTTGTTTTAGTAACAAGTTCAGTTTTTCGTATGACTTTTCAAAAAAAAAAAAAATTTGTGTTGATGATGAAGCAAAAGAAAATAAACAAACAAGTTCATCAAAAATAACTTTGTTTGAATGAATAATAGCTTCATCAAAATAAAAGTTACAAAAATAGAAAGTCTTACGGAAACCGACACTTGTTACGCTTTTTAGCCCTTTTTCTACTAACCACTAACCACCAACCCAACCACCTACCTTTAACCCAAGCCTAACCCTTCACCCACAAAGTCCTCTTGATATTTACAAAGGTATATAAGTTAAAAAGGAGGAGGATTGATTGCTTGGCAAGCCTATGGTAGGAGTAAGTTCCATGCCGCTCTCGAGTGATCCACAAAAATACATTTTTCGGCCGAGTGTTGAGTGATCCCCGTGAGGTATGTGAACTTGTATATAAATAGAATTTTAAAGAGGCATGTTATGCCCTAATAAGTAATTTATCTTATGAAAAGTTTTAAATAAATCATGACGAATAGGATTGTAAATAAATAAAAATAAAATTAAATAAAGAATCTTGGAAATCCCGACACTCTACGACAAGCCCAAAAACCTTCTTCTCTACCCATTCCATTTGGGAGTGTAATAGCCACATATTAAAGAGTTTTTCTTGAGGACAAGCAAAGATTCAAGTGTGGGGGTATTTGATGTGTTAAAAATGCAACATATAAATTTCATCAAATGAGGCATAAAACTAACCCTTTTTTAGTACTAATGTTGGAAAAAGTGTGCTTTTGTCTTCTTTTTGTATTTTCAGTATTAAATGAGCTCAAATTAACAAAAGAAGCAAAAAGACATCAAAATCTAACAAAAATACAAGAAAAGGAACAAGACGTGACATGCCCGACCCCACGACAGCATCTTCCCAAGCAAAACAAGAGATCAGAAGCCTAAACACGCCCCGTGCTCAGCCAGCACGGGGGCGTGCCCAAGTGTCAGCAGAAAAGACAAAGTGGTAGAAGCTTCTATTGCCCACCACGGGGCCGTGCTCAGCGGACACGGGGCCGTGGTCAACTATAAGATTCGCACAATCTAGCAAATCTGCATAGTACAAAGATTCTTCTGCACCACGGGGTCGTGCTCAGCGGACACGGGGGCGTGGTCAACTAAAAAGACAAAACTGCATTAAATGAAGAAAGAGAAGGATGTGGACACGGGGCCGTGCCCGAGCTTCTGTTCAGCATATAAATAGAAGTGCTTGGCTCAAGCTAAAACCATCCCTTGGCACACCACCTCTCTCACACTTCACCCACCACCACCATAACACCATCATCCACCACCATCATCCATTGTCCATCGTAGAGTGTGTGAGTCGTCTCGGGATCCAAGATTGATCGTAAGAGTTCTTGACAATCAAGGCCATGTTTGCCTAAGTCTCTTACATCACTTGGTGAAGACAAAGTATCTAGTGTAATACTTTTTATTTCTAATCTTTTCGCACTTTTTACTTGGTTTTGTATTAATGACTTTAATAACTAGTTGCTTATGTTGAAGGTGATCTTTCCTTATCGTTTGTCCGTGGTGTCTTGGCATTATCTTACTGTCTATATAAAATAAAAGATTTTCACCATTCATATCTCCACGGTCTATATGGAGGTATGTTGGCTACCTGGTCGGGGGTTAAGGGAACGGTTTGGTAAAGGTCTTGCCATTGTTCAGCGTTTAGAGGTCCTGCAATGGACCTGGGTCAAATTTAGTAGGACCTCCTTCAATACTTAACGGTATTGGATGGCGGGGGTCCAAACTCTTTGACCCCCTCATAAGTTAACTACTATTAATACTATAACCCAGCTATTTAGGACTGTATCCCTGCTGACTCAGACTACTTAGTCGAGGGTAACGTCACCTCCAAAAGAGGGGCCTACCATAATTTGCATTAATAACTTAATTAATTATCTTCCAATAATCCACCCTTTTAGGATTGTATCCTTGCTGACTCAAACTACTGGGGTGAGGGTAACGTCACCTTCAAAAGAGGGGCCTACTACAATAACTAAGATAATCTCTTAAAATAGTGCAAAAGTGCGGAAATAATCAAAGGTTACACTAGATACGAGTCGGAACCAAGTGATTCATCTTGTCTATCTGTTTTTCTTTTTATTTTTATTTTTAGCATTTTAGTTAGTTTTTATTTTTCTTAGTTTAAAACATTTTTCTAAACTTTTTGATTTGATTAGACGTTGAGGATAAACCGGTACTAAAAGCTCTTGTGTCCTTGGACGACCTCGGTATCTTACCAACACTATACTACGCTCACGATGGGTGCACTTGCCCATATGTGTGTTTAGTGTTAGTAAAATATCGTGTTTTATAAATTTAAAACTTGGCTAAAAATAAGTGTTAAAGGGGCTTAAAATATACACCTAATATATATAACACTTCACACGCATCAAACACATAAATAGCACAGACACGTAAAACAATAATCAGAATCTACCAATCCAGGTGCGAGCGCGATTGCGATGTGATTAGCGATAAAGTGATAAACATCGATTAAATCTCGATTATTAATAGATACTCCACATAATACAACTAAAGCAATTAAAGTAAAAGATTCGATTACAAGTCAAAGAAGTCAAAACAGTAGTTAAGCAAGGAGTGACAGATCGCAATTAGCAATCTTTTCTTCCTTTGACTTCAATCCTGACTTTGACTTTCGTAACACGGGGTGTTACAACCTCCCCTTCTTAAGGGAATTTCATCCCGAAATTAGGCTGAAGCCATAACAAACAACTGCGGGTACTTCACCTTCATGTCACTTTCGAGTTCCCAGGTGAACTGTGTGCCTCGTTTGCCTTCCCTGCGAACCTTCACAATGGGAATGCGTGAGCGCCTGAGCTTCTTGGTCTCTCAATCCATGATCTCGACAGGATTCTCCACGAAGTGTAATGTTTCGTCCACATGTAGATCCTGTAGTGGAACTTGTAAATCCTGCTCGGCTAGGCACTTTCTGAGGTTCGATACATGGAAAGTCGGGTGGATGTTGCTAAGCTCCTCCAGTAGTTCGAGTCTGTAGGACACTTTTCTGATCCTTTCCAGAATCTTAAAGGGTCCAACATATCAAGGGGCGAGCTTTCCTTTTTTGCCGAATCTGACCACACCCTTCCAAGGTGATACCTTTAGGAGTACGTGATCGCAAACGTCAAATTCAAAGGGCTTGCACCGTCTATCAGCGTAACTTTTCTGACGACTCCGAGCTTTCAGCAGATTGTCTTGAATTTGGAGGATCTTGTCAGTCGTCTCTTGCAGTAGCTCAGGACCAGTTAGTTGCGCATCTCCAATCTCATGCCACACAATCGGCGATCGACATTTTCTTCCGTACAATGCCTCAAATGGTGCCATTTGTATACTAAAATGATAACTGTTATTTTACGAGAATTCGACTAAAGGTAAGTGAGCGTCCCAATTACCACTGAAATCTATGACACACAGCGAAGCATGTCTTCAAGTGTACGAATCGTTCTTTCAGTCTGACCGTTGGTTTGGGGATGGAAAGTGGTACTTAGATTAAGCGTAGTACCAAGAGCAGATTGAGACGTTTCCCAAAGACGCGAGGTAAATCGACCATCACGGTCAGAGATGATATCACGAGGCGTACCGTGTCGACAAATAATTTCGTCGATGTAGATTCGGGCTAATTTTTCCACCTTAAAGTCTTCTCGTATCGGCAGGAAATGAGCAGATTTAGTCAAGCGGTCAACGATAACCCAGATGCTATCGTGACCCGAGGCTGTACTCGGAAGTTTCGTGATAAAGTCCATGGCTATGCTTTCCCATTTCCACATCGGGATCTCGGGTTGCACAAGCAAGCCAGAAGGTCTTTGTTGTTCGGCCTTGACTTTCGAACAAGTCAGGCACTTCGAAACATAGATTGTGATATCCTTCTTCATTCCAGGCCACCAGTATCGTTAACGAAGGTCATGATACATCTTGTCGACACCAGGATGAATGGAATATCGTGACTTGTGGGCTTCATCCAACAGGATTTGTCGCAAGTTAGTACGTTTAGGAATCCAAATTTGGTCCAAATAATGGAATATCCCATTCGATTTATTCACTAACTGTTCGCCATTATGATAAATCCTTTCCTTCTTCAAGGTGCGTTCGGTAAAACAAGCATGATGAGCGTCACGGATGAGGGTTTCGAGATGATGCTGGGCGGGAACATTACGAACACTATGCAAATAGCTCGTCTGCTGAGGGCGTCGGCAACGACATTTGTTTTGCCAGGATGATAACGAATCTCATAGTCGTAATCGTAGAGAAGTTCTACCCATCGGCGTTGACGCATATTTAGTTATTTTTGGCTGAAGATGTGTTGTAGGCTCCTATGGTCGGTGAAGACCGTACACTTGGTACCGTAAAGGTAGTGTCGCAAGATCTTCAATGCAAAAACAACTGCACCTAGCTCGAGGTCGTGGGTGGTATAGTTCTTCTCGTGGATCTTAAGCTGACGAGATGCGTAAGCAATAACCTTGTCTCGTTGCATGAGAACACAACCAAGACCAAGGTTCGAGGCATCACAATAGACAATGAAGTCATCGTTTCCGTCGGGTAAAGCGAGAACAGGAGCATTGCAGAGCATATGCTTGAGAGATTGAAAGGCAGTCTCTTGTTCGGTTCCCCAAACAAAAGGCTTGGCTTTATGCGTTAAAGAAGTACGCGGGACAGCGATTTTCGAGAAGTCAACGATGAATCGACGGTAATAGCCCGCCAATCCGAGGAATGAACGAACATCGGATGGTGATTTTGGAGTAACCCAACTCTTAACAGCTTCGATCTTCGCGGGTGTAGGATCGATATTGACGATCAAATGAGTCAATCTGAGTCAAAATACCACTGTTTATGTGGCGGAATCACACAAACAGGTTGAATCAAAG
>JARYGA010026058.1:0-32840 GCA_030545235.1 Helianthus tuberosus | reverse complement strand
GTTTACTTAAACAAATGTTTTAGGTTAAGATTCATGGCACGAGGTTTTATAAACTATAATCAACTTTTTTTGAGTTGGTTAATCATATTGCAATACTAAACTCTTTTCAAAACAAGGTTTTCAACTATCGACTCTTGTAGTCAAACGAGGTATTGCAACATATAAACGAGCCATGAATTTGACAACTCTCACAAAACCTATCTGCTCGCCGGCATTTCTTTGCTGACTTTATTTTTACATATGTTTCAGGTGGTGTTGAATGATGTCGATTGCGAATAGGATGCATGCTCACTTAGGACTGGACGAGGCTTTAGTGACTTAATAACGATTGTAGACTATGTTTAACTTGTTTATTTTAATTTCAAGACAATGTTTAATGTTAGTAACTAAATAAAATGAAACTTTTGAATCCATGGTTGTGAAACAATAATTCTGTCGCTCCACTCCCCGACGTTTCCGCCGCGGTTTCGTTGTTTTAATGCGGTCGGGGTGTGACAGTAAATCTTGGTGTATTCCGAAAACAGTAAGAGAAAAGGGGGACATGAACTCACAAGTTTGCGTCCTGCTTTCTCGTATGCTCAGGGTCCTTATATGAGTCGTACGACTACCTACACACGTGCCATGTTTTATTAGACGTTTAGGTCGTGTAACGACTCTTTGTATTAGTTGTTCATAAGGCTTGTTTTGGAAATCTTGGTGTATTCTGAGTTACACCATTGATGTATATCATAATATTCCAAAGCATATAATTATTTGTTAAAATAATAAATATTTTAACTTAAATTATATTTATTAAATTTTGGAATATTAGTTAAAATAATATATTTTAACTTGCTACATATTGTACTTATACATGTATAACTTTCTCCAAGGATGGGTGTATTCATACTCGTGTTCTTAAACTTGCGTATTTTGCCAAGTATTGGAGGCGTATTCCGATGTGTATTTGTACGTACAAGAATACGTATTTCCTTGTATTTATTAAGTATCTTTATACTTAATTTTTGCATTTCAATTTTCGGAATATTATTTTTAATAAAAATTCACCAACATATATTCTTAAAATATATATTTTAAGAAAACTTTTATAGGAGATTATTTATAAATCTTCCTTGGCAAAATAATTTATATTTTCATATAAATCTCAAAAATAACATATTTTCAAGATTAACTTAGAAAATATTTATAAATCTATTTTTCACCCAAAATAATGTATTCTATGTTTATTTAACCCAAAAATAATATATCTTCTAATAATTTCAAGAAAACATATATATTTTTCTTTACCAAAAAATAATATATTTTCTTCTTGTAAAAAATATGATTTATTTTATAATACTTATGAAAATCATATCTTTGTTCCCTTGGTTTCCAAAATACCGTTTACCAAAATATACTTACGAATCTAATTCCGGAATATTTATTGTAAGTTATATTCCTTGTTCGGTTTCTCCAATATTTTGGGTATAATTTGTATATTTATTTCTTGGAATTTTTGGTAATATTTAGTATTGTATTTCTTGGTATTTTGGTGAGTTATATTATTTCAAGCCCTAAAATAATATAACTAATACACATAATATACAAATAATCACACACATGGTGACATCTAAATATATATTCTCCTAAATACATACTTAGTCAGTTTTGTTATAAAAAACCAACCTCCAATATTTTGTAATTTTTGTAACAAAAATTATGGCAAACTTTATATGAAAAATCATGATTATAATATACTTGTAAATATTTGTTTAAAAATATTTTCCTAAGTGTTTAATTTCTAGAAATTTTTTTGCCATAGTTTCCCCTTAAAAATGGAGGTTTCCATGCTTTCAAAGCATATCATTTTCCTTTTATAAATCATCACAATCAACAATAATCCAAACAATACTTACCAAGTGCCATAAATCAAGCATTAATCACTACTTCATGAACTTGAAAATTTATAAAAAATTGTAGTAACTTACTAGTGTATTTAGGGGACTGGGGGTGGTACAAATTCCATCACTCAATGGACATACATAGCATAAAATGTAAATGTAAAACGATGTACTAAGTATGCACGCAATGGACATACATAGCATAAAATGTAATGTAAAACATGTACTATAAATGTACTATTGAACATAGCATGTATATGATGTGAAAACAGGAAAGCATGAAAGTAACAAGTAGGCACATGTGTTCCACCCCAAAACAGTTTGGAAAACAGTAAAAGAGGGGTCTATGTACTCACTTGAGATTGCTCAGAAGTCCTTGAGTAACAACCAAACAATGCTAGAGATTGCGGATATCAAACGGCACCTAATATAGGTAACTATGTTAATTAACCGGACCTAGATCGGAAGATCGGGTAGCATTAGGGTTTGTAACCCAAACGAGTGTAGAGACTCGTGTCATTTGGTTTAACAAAGCCTACATACTAAATGAAACTTAACCTAAGTGTTTACGACCCATTACGACCCGTTTAGGTAGCTTATGCTACTTTAACGCGTCGTTCGCGTGAAACGCGTTCGGACCGCCTAACTAGTCCTATGACAAGTGTTATATGCCTAAACATGTTACATAATCAGTTATGTGACAAAAGTTTAGGTTACATATGCTTAATTACCAATTATACATGAAAAGGGTATTCTGGTAATTTACCTAAGGCATATAAACTACCTATCATACAACTACTTAAACGATGTGACCATAGGGTATAACCTCGGAAGGTTATTCCCTACCTACTATGGTCACCTAATGTATTTGTTCGGATCCTAATGATCGACCAAACTGGGTCGGGTTCGAGGGTATAGGCGATTTATTAGATCGCCTACCCTACGACCCTAGACAACGTGGTAATCAGTGGGCATAGTCCCAAGGGACTATAACCAACGTGATTACACTCACGTTGCGAAGTTCAAACGAACTTCGCATTGACCATTATTGGTCAACGCTGAAAGTCAAACAAAGTTTGACTTTCTGACTCGAAAAGCAATAAAATAAGGAAAAGAACGAAAGAATACTTACGAAGGGTCCCCGAATGCTAATCCCGATCCAAGAACTCAGGTATGAAACAAAGGTTTCAACTTAGAGCTCTCAAATCAGAATTCTTGTAAGAAATGAGGTTGGGGTGATGGGGTATTTATAGTATTCGGAGAACCGTTAAGATCGTTTCATGGAAAACGTGCCACGATCCAAGGCGTACACTTGTCGGAACCTTATGGTGGCTGAAATTAGGTTCTTATCCGCTGACTAGACGATTGAGAATGTGTGGTTGAGAATCAAACAGCTGGGACCCGCTGTTAAAAACATGGAATCTGGTCCAGAAGGGGGCTCGCGTGACGCTAAGGCCCGTCGCGTCACGCTAGGCCCCTGTTTTGGCAGATTTTACAGAAATGGTCCCTGCACCTTGTTTAAGCGATTTTCGATGCGTTTGAACCCCGTTAACCTCATTTCAAGGATCTAAAATGAAGTTAAAGTATAGGAAACTCAAAATATGCTCAAAAATATATAGGATGTCGGTTCGTTTGGCCGTACGATCGCGATGTTCGCTTAATTACGACGGAATGCGCACAAGCGCGAAAAACGATCCAAATGACGCGACCAATGGATTTTTCTTATGGCGAACACTAAAATATAATATAGTCATGCTTGCATGAATTTTTGGATGTCCGGATGTATTCAGAACGTAAGTTATGCGCGAAAATGCAAACTTGTGCACTTTTTGACACTTTTAGTCCCTGAATGACCCAAAAGTTTGTTTTAGCATACCGAACCCCTCAAAGCCTATTTCTAAGCTATTTAAAGGATATTTATGGTATGTTTAACTTATGGTCATGTTCCGGAATGTCTGTTACAGTTCAAATTGGCATACTTTCGCAGTTTGTCAAATTTAGTCCCTGTAAGCGATTTAACTCGATTTTGCCATACCAAAGCCTTCAAAACTTATTTATAAGTTATGTAAAGGTTATTTAAGGTATGTTAAGACAATGTCACTATTCCGGAGTGTTTGTTGCATTAAACTGGTTATATTTACGCATCGGTGCGCGTATAACCTTCCAGAAAGCGATTTAGAGTTTGGAAATCGAACAAGAGTTGATATGTGTAAACGATACACATATTTTTACAAATCCCAAGTATGAAATAAAATGTTTCATTGGTTTGGCATTTGTTTGATGGCCGTGAAGGCACAGGTGTTACAGTCTCCCCTACTTTAGGAAATTTCGTCCCGAAATTTTATTTAGAGGAAACTTGTGAGAGTTTAAAACATAAAGTTGAAAAAGATCAAACAACAATGGTTAGGGTTCTGAACTTCTAGTAACCTTAATAACATCATGCTTGCAATGTAAGAGGGATACTTATATACAAGTATATAAAGCGTCATTGGTGCGTCCACCGTACCTCCATTACATCGTTCTCATTTTGTTATTGTTGTCACTATCAGTTCTTACACATAATAAACCTTACTGGGTTTCTGTGCACTAAATTTCATAATTATGTACGCGTCCATAATTAGACAATTCCTTGCACAGTTCACACAGTCTATTTTATAATGTGTAGTGTAAAACCAAACGAACAAACCTATGATGAGTGTGACTAGACCGCCATAGAATCCTTTTAATTAAATCAATAAATGATCTAAATAGACTATCAAGGAGTCTGTTCAGCTACATCACTAGATGTCATTCTTTAACCAAATTTTGAATCAATCTTTTTGACTAGACCACTTAAGGGTCTCTTATGAATCATGGAGTAGTACTATATAATCCAAGGGTCTTAACTATTACATAGAAGCCCATTTAGGATCTTAAGATAGTACCTTTTGAATATCCTACCATGAATCCCTCATATGAAAATATGAAAGATTCTACGAGGATTTGGATGACGAATATCCAGAGTATAAAAACACCAAATGTAATGAAGAAAACCCAAAATGCATAAAAGAAAACATAGTCACATAACCACAAAATTGTTTGTTAATTTGTCTTGTTAATTGCGTACATGCATTTAAAGCTCACTAGGAATCCATTCCGTGGATTTCATTTGGTACTTTAAACGTTATCAAGAATCTAATCTATAAAGATAGAAAGATTTTTTTAAAAGAGAAATTCGATTTCGATTTTAAGGAACCAAAATGTTCGAATTCAGGTACATAAGGAATCCAATTAAGGACTCTGATTTGAATGATGATCATCCACAAGGGTCTAAATGTGAAGATAAAAAGATCCCATATGGATTTTAGAAGTTGAAAATGTTTTGAAACCTTGCACTGGATGTGCTTATGTCAAAATAAGAATGCTTATGAAGTTGCGATGCTTGATATGTCAAGGCGACATATGAAGCAGAATTTGAAGGTTAAATCAATGTATGAGGAAAATATTTTTGAAAACTATGCATGGGGTTCTTTTAAGAAAAATGTGTTTAACGTTTTTGAAACCTTATATATAATACTTTTTGAAATCATAAAGTAGGTGTATTAGGTAGATATATTTACAAAAAATGTTTTAAAATCATGCGAGATGAATTTTGAAATTATGTATAAGGTTTTTGAAAGACATAAATGATGCTTTTCGAAATCATGCACTTGATCAGAAAATGTATTGTGTTAATATTGTCTTCAGACTATATGAAATATTTTGAAATTAGAAAGGTTGGTTTTGATAACATGGCCAATGTTTTTGAAATAACATAGACAATGCATCTAGAAAAATTGTTTTCAAACTATATGAAATGTTTTGAGATCATGAAGATTGTTTTGAAATACTTGTACTGTGTATGTCGAAAAATCAAAACGTAATGGGTATGAGATTTGTAAATACCTTTAGTTATATAACCAAGGATTCAAGGGCACAGATGTGCAGAAGCATGATTACTCATAATGTCACTTTATTTCATGTACTTCGTTTCTTAGAATGAAACGAGTACTTTAAAATTTTCAAGGAAATTATGAGCGATCATTTGAAAGAGAGAATCACCAGAGTAGTTTGTAAGGAACATAGTTCCTTAATGCAGGTATCATAGGAAAAGTCATACACACCTAGCAGGGGGTTGAGCTGGTTGGTTGGGGACTGCTTTACCATTGTGAGCGACCATGGCGAAGTTCCGAGAAGCCTTTCGCTTCTTTGACTTCTTAGGGGATCGTTCATCCATGGTCTTTGATTCCCCGATTGGTTTATTGGCTGATGGTGTTGTCGCCTGACTAGGTCCTGCTTGTCTTGGTGACTCTTGAGTGGCTTCATCCTGGAGATGATACATGGCAGTAGCTAATTCAACAGTCTTCAGGACTACTTCGCCTATTCGCTGAGCGAATTTTGGCTGCTTGCTCAGATATCTGGGCGTCATCGTGATGAAGAGACATTCTTGAAGAAAAAGAAAGGCATAGGGAGAAACAGGTGAAAGATTATTGGACAATCAAAAACAGAAAGATAACGCATGAAAATTGCGATCATTTGTTTGTTACCTAAGGCAAACAAATGAGACGGTGACTAATCAAAGTAAATGGGTCAAAAATAATGTATCGCGAAGACATGCTCGCCTATAAGTGAACACTCATCCCAAGAATTCCCAGGTAAGCACAACTGGTCTCGCGTCTGATGAGATGTATACGAAGTGCTTGCCTAGACAGAAAACCCAGAATACAGGCATTCACCCTTCCAGTTTGCACATGTTCACATTATTTAAAACCCAAAACTTTGACGAGATTTTGAAATTTCAAAGGGGTTCAAAACTTTATAACTGAGGGTTCAAAACCTAGTAATTAATCATCCTAGAACAGATGATTAGTTTTCAAAGTGGTTTTGAAATTTATGTTCTTGTTGTGGTTGTCACCTAAGGATAGGTGACAGTATTGTTTTATGACTAAACGCAAGTAAACTCGCGTTAGGGTCCTAAGAAGGTTATAGACTAGGTCAAAGCATTACTAATAACCTAATTCCCTATAACCATGAGCTCTGATACCATCTTTTCTGTCACACCCCGACCACGTAGAACATACAAAACGTGGCGGAAACATCGGGGAGTGTTGTAACAGAATTAATGTTTCACAACCATGGATATTAAAGTTTCGTTTTATTCATTAAAAGTGTTACAATGTCCTAACAAACAAGGAAATACAACATAATTAACTAGTTTTGCATCTTTTATTGTCACTAAAGCCCAAGTCTGCCTATGTGTATCTTGATCATCTTATGCATCAGCTCCTGAAAAACACATGTGAAAATAGGTACGTCAGCATAAAAATGCCTGTGAGATACATAGGTTTTGTGAAAATAGGTTTCATGACTTATGTTTGAGAAAATGTTTAGTCATGAACCTTGTAATTTGCTTTGTCTTTGTAAATCATTTGAAAAACAATAAGTTTAGATGATATGTATAAATAAGAAAATAATACATGGTTAAATGAGTAACCATGTAAAATGAGTTTGTATAAGTTAAGTTGTTTGTAAAACAATGTATTGTGAAAAGTATGTTATTTGTATAAAATGTTATATGTATCAAACTGAAATGATTCAAATAACGCTACGATATGTAATACCATACAAACACTTATATATAGGAAGTACCAGCGGCGTATCCACCATGCTTGTATCATATTACACACGCCTCGTTACTTAAATCACTTACTCAAACCAAACCAACAATGTAAGATGTCTATGTTTAAACCAACTTCCAAATGTATTGAAATAATATGTTAAAATGTTTATGTCAAAATGTAAATCATGTAATGTATAACAAATGTCAAAAGTGTTTATGTGTCAAATGTAAACCTATGTAAAATGCATGATCAATGTAAATCATGTAATGTGTAACCAAAATGATATGTATGGCTAGTGAAAACGCATCAACTAAACCATAGGTGAAATGCACAAAAACAAAGTATTGAAGTAAAACTTGGTTTAAATCAAAGCTATGTTTTGTGTAAATGCATGATCAATGTAAATCATGTAATGTGTAAATGCATGCTATACTGATACGAACATCTATGCGGTATTGTTATAATGCATACATCCAAGCCTTGAGACTAAGGCGATAAACCCTTAAACCACTTAAAGGTCTATCTGTGCTTATGTATATCGAATTCGGTCATTCCTTTCATCCCCTTTCCCTGGGATGTCCGGAACGGGAGTTGTCAATTCCTATGGTACCACTACCTACTAACGAACGGCGTAGCTAATGTTAATGAATGTATTGTTCCATTGTAAACAACCCAAATGTCATAACAAAATGTAAGCATGTGATGAAAACGATGTACTAAGTATGCACGCAATGGACATACATAGCATAAAATGTAATGTAAAACATGTACTATAAATGTACTATTGAACATAGCATGTATATGATGTGAAAACAGGAAAGCATGAAAGTAACAAGTAGGCACATGTGTTCCACCCCAAAACAGTTTGGAAAACAGTAAAAGAGGGGTCTATGTACTTACTTGAGATTTCTCAGAAGTCCTTGAGTAACAACCAAACAATGCTAGAGATCGCGGATATCAAACGGCACCTAATATAGGTAACTATGTTAATTAACCGGACCTAGATCGGAAGATCGGGTAGCATTAGGGTTTGTAACCCAAACGAGTGTAGAGACTCGTGTCATTTGGTTTAACAAAGCCTACATACTAAATGAAACTTAACCTAAGTGTTTACGACCCATTACGACCCGTTTAGGTAGCTTATGCTACTTTAACGCGTCGTTCGCGTGAAACGCGTTCGGACCGCCTAACTAGTCCTATGACAAGTGTTATATGCCTAAACATGTTACATAATCAGTTATGTGACAAAAGTTTAGGTTACATATGCTTAATTACCAATTATACATGAAAAGGGTATTCTGGTAATTTACCTAAGGCATATAAACTACCTATCATACAACTACTTAAACGATGTGACCATAGGGTATAACCTCGGAAGGTTATTCCCTACCTACTATGGTCACCTAATGTATTTGGTCGGATCCTAATGATCGACCAAACTGGGTCGGGTTCGAGGGTATAGGCGATTTATTAGATCGCCTACCCTACGACCCTAGACAACGTGATAATCAGTGGGCATAGTCCCAAGGGACTATGACCAACGTGATTACACTCACGTTGCGAAGTTCAAACGAACTTCGCATTGACCATTACTGGTCAACGCTGAAAGTCAAACAAAGTTTGACTTTCTGACTCGAAAAGCAATAAAATAAGGAAAAGAACGAAAGAATACTTACGAAGGGTCCCCGAATGCTAATCCCGATCCAAGAACTCAGGTATGAAACAAAGGTTTCAACTTAGAGCTCTCAAATCAGAATTCTTGTAAGAAATGAGGTTGGGGTGATGGGGTATTTATAGTATTCGGAGAACCGTTAAGATCGTTTCATGGAAAACGTGCCACGATCCAAGGCGTACACTTGTCGGAACCTTATGGTGGCTGAAATTAGGTTCTTATCCGCTGACTAGACGATTGAGAATGTGTGGTTGAGAATCAAACAGCTGGGACCCGCTGTTAAAAACATGGAATCTGGTCCAGAAGGGGGCTCGCGTGACGCTAAGGCCCGTCGCGTCACGCTAGGCCCCTGTTTTGGCAGATTTTACAGAAATGGTCCCTGCACCTTGTTTAAGCGATTTTCGATGCGTTTGAACCCCGTTAACCTCATTTCAAGGATCTAAAATGAAGTTAAAGTATAGGAAACTCAAAATATGCTCAAAAATATATAGGATGTCGGTTCGTTTGGCCGTACGATCGCGATGTTCGCTTAATTACGACGGAATGCGCACAAGCGCGAAAAACGATCCAAATGACGCGACCAATGGATTTTTCTTATGGCGAACACTAAAATATAATATAGTCATGCTTGCATGAATTTTTGGATGTCCGGATGTATTCAGAACGTAAGTTATGCGCGAAAATGCAAACTTGTGCACTTTTTGACACTTTTAGTCCCTGAATGACCCAAAAGTTTGTTTTAGCATACCGAATCCCTCAAAGCCTATTTCTAAGCTATTTAAAGGATATTTATGGCATGTTTAACTTATGGTCATGTTCCGGAATGTCTGTTACAGTTCAAATTGGCATACTTTCGCAGTTTGTCAAATTTAGTCCCTGTAAGCGATTTAACTCGATTTTGCCATACCAAAGCCTTCAAAACTTATTTATAAGTTATGTAAAGGTTATTTAAGGTATGTTAAGACAATTTCACTATTCCGGAGTGTTTGTTGCATTAAACTGGTTATATTTACGCATCGGTGCGCGTATAACCTTCCAGAAAGCGATTTAGAGTTTGGAAATCGAACAAGAGTTGATATGTGTAAACGATACACATATTTTTACAAATCCCAAGTATGAAATAAAATGTTTCATTGGTTTGGCATTTGTTTGATGGCCGTGAAGGCACAAGTGTTACAATTATGTCTTTAATCACTTTCTAGCAAGATCATATGATGTTTAACATCATCAACATAAACAATCAACAATTAAGTAGCATAACAACACATAAACAACATGTATTCTTATGATTTTTAGTCTTATGTTTAAGATTTATGTTCTTGATTCATAGTGTTCTTCATGTTTAATCTTTTACATGACCTTTTAACCAACATAATAAGAAGTAAAATGAGATCATGAGAGTCTTACTACTAGCACAAGGCTAGGGAAGATCAAAGTAGAAGATGAAGAAGATATGAAGTGGATAAAAGCTCCTTGAGATGGTCCTTCAAGTTCTAGCACATATAGTCTTCTTAGATAGCCTCCATACACCTTAGAACAAGCTTGGAAGTGTTGTATGATGGATGCAAATGAAAGTATGGGTGTTTGAGGGTGTGGCAGTGAGCTATGGAAGAAGAGGGGAAAGGTTTTGTTTGTTGAAGGTGATGAATGTTAAGTGCTCATGACTAATGGTTTTTATAAAAAGATTTCCAACAATCATTTACACATAGGGTCATATGTCTCAATTCTAATTAACATATCCACTTAGATATTAAAAAGAAATCTTGTGTGGGGCCCTTGTCTTGTAACCGGTTGGGAGGGGGGTAGTGCTAGTTTGGTTTCAATTACTAGTTAGGTAATTTGGTTCAAAGTTATGTGTAACGGTTAGGGTTATAGATGTTATAACGTTTTAGAGTGTGTTATGATATTCGGTGACCATAACTAGCTTCGTAAAGCTAAAACAATGCTTCTAGGGAGAATTTTGTGTTTCGGGTAGTGTCCGGTTGTTCGGTTGGTTACCGGTTTTTTAAAGTGCTAAATTGCGCAGTTTAGTGTGCTTTATGTTGTCTTTCATGACAGTTTTGATTCCCGACGCCTAGGAAGGTATTCTGGACCATTAAACTACATTTCTGCGTTATATTTTGTTGTTAAAAAGCTGAAAATTGCTGAATTTTGGTGTTTTCTGTAGATTTATGCCGTTTTAGTGTGTTTCTGGCACTTTCCGGTACCTATATCATCACTAGGAAGGCAGTTTTGTAATCCCTACTTTCCTACACACTATTCTAGTGTAACACTTGAATCTGGAGCTCATTCTGTATCTTAATATCCTGTCTGTCTGAGTACTGAACTCCCGTCAGTACTTCTAGTTTGTCTGATAACTGTGTTAACTTTGTTTCGTGCACTAATTAAACCATATTGTGTTGCATGGGATAAAGATAAAAATCTCGCAACATGAAATGCCTTTGTATGTATATAAAAGTAATTAGAAATTCATTCGTCTTGTAAATTAAATCATGCACAGACATTAAAGCATAGATTACTGTTTATTATTGTACGAAATTATTGGTAAAATGCCAGTTGTCACATTCTCCCCCCGTTAAAAGAATTTCATCCCGAAATTCAAGCTGTGTTATAGATTGCAGGGGAGTTGTGAAATGGGTATGAATACTTAGACTTGATTTGGCTTTCACGTTCCCAAGTAAATTCTGGGTCATGATGTGAATTCCAACGAACTCTAACAATTCATTTACGACTTCTCCATGTTTTCTGGACTTCCAGTCCACAACCTTAATAGGTTCTTTAATAAATTGGAGTTTGTCATTGACGTGAATCTTATTTGCGGGAATAACGACTGTTTCTTGAGTCAGACTCATCTTAAGGCTAGACACGTGGGCCGTGTCATGAATACTATTAAGTTTCTGGAAGTTTTGGCTTGTAAGCCATAGTTCCGATCCTTTCCAGGATCTCAAAAAGTCTAATATACCGTGGGTTCAACCTCCCACGCTTTCCAAAACGTACCACGCCTTTCCAAGGCGAGACTTTCATTAAAACCAAATCTTCAATCTCAAATTCCAATGGTTTCCGCCGCTTACCGGCGTAGCCTTTCTGTATATCACGTGCTGTCTTGATACGATCACGTATCTGAACGGTCTTGTCTGTAGTTTCCTGAACCAACTTGGGGCCAATAAATCGTTTATCTCCGATCTCCGCCCAACACAACGGGGGCCGACACTTACGTCCATATAAAGCTTCACACGAGGCTGCCTTAACGGCGGTGTGATAAATATTATTGTATAAAAACTCCACTAAGGGCAAGTGAGTATTCCAACTTTTAATCAAAGTTCATCACACAAGCACGTAGCATGTCTGCCAAAGTCTGTATCGTTCGTTTGCTCTGGCCGTCTGAGGGCGAAAGGCAGTACTAAGGTTCAACCGTGACCCCAAACGCCTTCTGAATGTCTGCCATATCCTTGGCACAACATGACCATCTTGGTCGGACACGATAGAAACAGGCACTCCATAACGTGCCACAATCTCTCTAAGATAAGTCTCTGCTAATTTCCTTGTGCTGTCTTCCTCACTGATCGGTAGGAAATATGTAGACTTGGTGAGTTGATCAATAATTACCCAAATCATAACACGACCTCTTTGGGTTCTTGGTAGCTTAGTAATGAAATCCATTGAGATTCGTTCCCACTTCCACATAGGGGTCTCAGGCTGTTGCAGCAGCCCTGATGGTTTCTGGTATTCTGTCTTAACTTCGACACAAGTAAGAAAGTTACCCGCATATGTAGCTATATCAACTTCCATCTTGGGCCATCCATACTAATCCTTCAAGTCTTGGTACATCTTGTCGGATCCAGGATGGATCGAGTACCTTGACCTATGAGCCTTGTCCCAAAATAAGTGTACATAATTGTCGTGAAACGGAACCCAAATTCATTCCATGAAGTTTAATGTTCTGTTTACCTTAGGCAATAATCGCACTTCCATTCCCTATAACGCTTCAGCTTGAAGGTTCTCTGGTTTGAGCACCTCTTGCTCAGCCCCACGAATCTGAATAGCGGGATTCGTCTGTATGGTCATCTATAAGGCTCACACCCTTAGAGGCTTTGCGCGATCCTTGCGGCTCAAGGCGTCTGCTACAACGCTTGCCTTGTTTAGGTGACACTTAATCCCACAATCATAACCATTCAGTAGCTCAATCCATCTTCGTTATCTCATGTTTAAGTCCTTCTGATCAAAGATGTACTGCAAACCCTTGTGACCAGTAAAGTTCGTGCAGCGTTTTCCATACGAGTAATAACATCAAATCTTCATCGCGCAAGTACTTCACCTAGATCAAGGCCTATTCTCATGATCCTTAAATCAACGTGACGCGTACGCGATGACTTGGTCTCGTTGCATCAACGCGCAATCGAGACCTTGTCGAGAAGCGTCATAAGAACCGCAATTCTATTGGTACTGTCAGGTGAAGACAAGATAGGTATCGACTTGGTTAGGGTTATTAGCGGTTGAGCAATTCTTGAAAAATTATCTAGGAGTCGTCTGATATAGCCTACAATCCTTAAAAATTCTTAGTTGTGTCTTTGGGACTCCTTAGTTCTTGATTGCAGGGTCAACATGAATCCCGTTCTTATTCACCACGTGACCTAAGAATCTTGCCTCGCGAATCCAAGGTTCGCACTTCGACATCCTAGCACCTAACGGTTCTTTCTCTAAGAGTCCCAAGATAAATTGCAGATGTTGCTCATGGCTGTGACATCTATGCCTCCACGGACATCAAACAAATACCAAACAAATGAAATATTTTGTTTCATCTTGGGTTTGGTACAAATATGTGTATCATTTTCACGTATCAATTCTTGTTCGATTTCGAGCTTTAAATCGCTTTCTGGAAGGTTATACGCGAACTGATGCGTAAACGTAATCAGTTTAATGCGACAAACACTCCGAAACAGTGACATAGGCTTAACATACCTTAAATAACCTTTACATAACTTAGAAATAAGTTTTGAAGGGTTTGGTGTGTCGAAATCAAGTTTATTCGATCACATGGACTATTTGCGTCAAACTGCAAAAGTCTGCTGATTCGTATGGTATCGAATATTCCAGAACTTGACCATATAAACATGCCCTAAATATCCTTTACATAGCTTAGAAATAGGCTTTGAGGTGTTTGGTGCGCAAAAATAAACCTTTGGGTCAAACAGGGACTAAAAGCATCAAAAAGTGCATAAGTTTGCATTTACGCGCATATCTTACATTCTGAATATATCCGGACATCCAAAAATTTATGTAATCATTAAAACATTTTATTTTAGTGTTTGGCATGATAAAATTCCATTCGTCGCGTAGTTTGGATCGTTATTCGCGTGCGTTCGTGTTTCATCGTAATTAACCGAACAACGCAACCGTACGACCAAATGAACCTACATCCGAGATGTTTTTGAGCATATTTTAAGTTACCTATACTTTAACTTCATTTTAGAGCCTTGAAATGGGGTTAACGGGGCTTAAACATGTCAAAAATGGCTTTTAGCATGTGCAGGGACTATTTCTGTAACTTTGTCAAACTTCAGCTGATCTGGAGCTGGGAGGCGGGCCGCGTAAGATGTAGGCTCTGCCTACGTGGGGCGTGAGAGCCCATCAAACCTGCAAAAACCAGTTTTCTGCATTCTGCAGCTGGTTTATGGGTTTGCACAAGGTTTTTCTATTACTATGGGCTTATTTTGGGCACCCATAGATTACCAAAACAGTGGGTGATACTTGTACGGTCCAGATTGAAGCTCGTTTATCGAGGAACGATCTTAACGGTTGTCCAATTCCTATAAATACCCAACCCCAACTTCATTTCAACTCACACTTGATCTGAGTTTATGCTCTAAGTTGAAGCTTTTGCTTCATACCTGAGTATCTTAGATCAAGTTCTTCAAGCTTGGACCTTTTGTAAGTATTCTTTCATGCTTTTATGCGTTTTAAAGCATGAAAGTCAAACAATGTTTGACTATTGTTTGACTTTCTGCTTTGACCGGTCAATGGTTAACACGAAGTTCGTTTGAACTTCACAACGTGAGTGTAATTACGATGGTCATAGTCCCTTGTGACTATACCTACTGATTACCACGTTATTTAGGCATAGTGACGAGTCATAGTTTCGGTCAAAATACGCGTTTATGCGTATTTTGCAACCAAACTATTCTTAGGTATCAAAACCCTTTGTTTTGATATCAAACTTGTTTTCTAACTTCGTTAAACATGTTTTAACATGTTTAACTCGTCACTTTTAGTTTAGTGCTTATATAGGGTCATAAGATAAGCGGTCTAAACAACCGCTTAGACTTTCGAACCCAACCCCTTTGGTCGATCATTAGGATCTGACCAAAAATACTTTGTGACCATAGTTGTATAGGGAATAACCTTCCGAGGTTATACCTTATGGTCACTTCGTTTAGTTAGTTGTATGATAAGTAGTTTATATGCCTTAGGAAAATGACCAAAATGCCCTTTTTACGCATAATTTCATTTTAAGCATATGTAACTTAAATTTTTACATCTAAACTGATTAGGTGACATTATTAGACATGTTAAGTCATATAATACTTGTCATAGGACTAGTTAGGCGGTCCGAACGCGTTTTACACAAACGACGCGTTAAAGTAGCGTAAGCTACCTAAACGGGTCGTAATGGGTCATAAGCAGTTAGGTTAGGTTTTGATTTAGTATGTAGGCTTTGTTAAAACATATCATATGAGTTCCAATACTCATTTGGTTTATGAAACCTCATCCTATCTGATCTTCCGATTTAGGTCCGGTTATTAACATAGTTACCTATATTAGGTGCTGTTTGTTTTCCGTGATCCCTCTAGCTTTGCTTGGTTGTTGTTCAAGACTTCTAAGCATTCTCAGGTGAGTACATAGACCCCTCTTTTACTGTTTTCAAATTGTTTTGGGGTGGAACACATGTGCCTACTTGTTACTTTCGAGCTTTTCATGCTTTTATAACATATACTTGCTATGTTCATTAGTACACATATAGTACATGATTTCTTCTATGTTTTTGCTATGAATATTTTATTAACATGCTAGCACATTGATTTCATATATTACATTTTTGTTGCATATGTTCACTCAACATATGGACACATTGATTTACATTTCTACTTTGTATGTTCATTTAGCATATTTAAGTACATTATTTTCATATAACATGCTTATATTTGGTATGCCATTTGGTTTGTATAACGGGTCATAAATACATTCATTAACACCGATCATGCCGTTCGTTAGTAGGTAGTGGTACCATAGGAATTGACAACTCCCATTCCTGAAATCCTAGGTTTGTTTGGGTGGAAGGAAAGACCGAATTCGATATTCAGAGTTTAGATGAACCTTTAATTTGTTTAAGGGTTTGTCGCCACAGTCGCAAGGCTTGAATGTAGGCGTTAGAACAATACCGCATAGATGTTTGTATTAGTAAAGCATGCATTTATTTTTACAAAACATAACTTTTGATTTAAATTATGATTTATCAAATACATTGTTTTGTACATTTCATTCTTATAGGGTTGAGTAAATGCTTTTATTCACTATACATTACATTTGGTTATACATGAACATGATTTACATTTGGCATTTGACATTGTTTACACATAAACATTTTGACATTGGTTTAAACAATTCTTTTGGTGGTTTGATTGGGTAAGTGATTTAAATAACGAGGCGTGTGTAATATGATAAAAGCATGGTGGATACGCCGCTGGTACTTCCTATATATAAGTGCTTTCATGATATTACATATCGTAGCGTTATTTAAACCATTTCAAGATAGACATATTACATTTTACACAAATATCATATCTTCATGAAACATTGTTTTACAAACAACATATTTTATACAAACTCATTTTACTTGGTTTTCATTTAATCATGCATCTTTCTTTTATATCATCTGATTTCTTATAAATATTGTATGAATTATAAAAGAAAATATTTTTAAGGTTCATGACTAACTTTTGTTAAACATTTTCTTTAAACTTACAAGTCATGAATCCTATTTTAATAAAACCTATGTATCTCACATGCATTTTTATGCTGACGTACCTATTTTCACATGTGTTTTCAGGAGATGATGCATAGGATTGATCAAGATACACTTAGGCGGACTTGGGCCTTAGTGACAATAAAAGATGCAAGACCAATTAATTATGTTATGTCTCTTTGTTTTTAAGACATTGTAACTTCTTTTAATTCAATAAAATAAAACTTCATTTTCCATGTGTTATGAAACAATGATTCTGTTACAACACTCCCTGACGATTTCGCCGCGATTTGTTGTTTTACGCGGTCGGGGTGTGACAATGGCCTTCCTTGGTCCTTGAGCACATAAGAATGTAGTCAATAAATATAATCATGATCTTATCTAGGTACGGCTTACACACCCGATTCATGAGGTCCATGAATATTTCCGGTGCATTTGTTAAGCCAACGGCATGACCAGGAACTCGTAATGCTCAAAGCGAGTCCTAAAGGTCGTTTTAGGGATACTTTCTTCTTGTATTCGCAGTTGAGGACATCCTGACCTCAAGTCAATCTTCGAGTAGTAACTAGAACCTTACAATTGGTTGAACATGTCATCAATCGTTGGCAGAGGATACCGGTCCTTGATATCCAATTCTATGAAGTTAATGCACAACAGAAACTGCCAACTTTCTTCTCGTGTCCTCAACTAGTGATACCCTGTCCATAAGTCCACCTTGGAATAGTAGCTGGGACCTTGCAGTTGGTCGACAAGTCATCGATTCTCGGTAAGGGGTAACGATTCTTGATGGTTAGTTATCTATCTCCCTGTAACCTATGCGTAATACTTTTTCCACATTACTTCTTCTGAGTTCAATCATCTCAGATTAGGCTGTGTACACGTATAAAAACTATCTTCCTTCTTCCTAACGAATAACACTGGGGCTTCCTAAGGTGAGAAGCTCGGCCTGGTAGATTTCCTCTGCCTAGCAGATCTTGAAGTTGCATCGGAGGCTCCTATATCCCGGACGGAGCTAGTCGGTAAGGCATCATCCTTCGCCGGTGTCGCTCCTGGCACTAGATTTATCCTCAACTCCTCTTGTCGCCGTGGAGGTAACCCTGGCAAGTCTTCGGGAAAAACTTCTGGAAATTCCTTCACAACGGGGGTGTCTTCTGGCTTTGGCTCCTTGGTCTCCTTATCGACAACATGAACAAGGAAGGTTATGCAGCCTATCCGGAGGCGCTTCTGTGTCTCAATGACCAATGTGAGACGTCGCAAATCCACCGCCTTATGGGGCCTAGTGCCCTCGCATCTATTGCAAGAAGGTTGTGTACTATAAGTGTCTCATCATTCGCAAGAGGGATGCGAATGATTTTCCTTATGTCGAACAACTTCAGCTCTATCCTTGGATATCCAATCCAGGCTGACTACAATATCATGACTTCCCAAGTCAACGGTAATAGAAGGTTCCTTTCGCAACCCCCATCCCCTAACTACCCGGGAACGGGCGGTCGCGGCCAGTTTCAGTGGTATCTGGGTTTGTCATTTTGGCAGCGGAAATTACATCAGGATCAAAGTTAGGAAATATTTTATCAGAGTAAATTACCATGCTTTTATAATATTAAACACATGGGAAAATCCCAAGTTTCAAGTACACACATTTTTATAGGGATAAACACTATTTTATTTAAATAAAACATCTCTTTATTTTAGGTAACTTTATAGCCACTTTTCCAAGCCATCAGTGCTGTCCAACTGGCTTCTATTTGGCTTCCACATTTTGTTACCTGAAACGTGTTTAAAAACATTTTGTCAGTGGGAAATACTGGTGAGTGAATCTCAGTTTAATCATGACATG
The DNA here is from genome assembly GCA_030545235.1 of Helianthus tuberosus. Taxonomy (NCBI): domain Eukaryota; kingdom Viridiplantae; phylum Streptophyta; class Magnoliopsida; order Asterales; family Asteraceae; genus Helianthus; species Helianthus tuberosus. The sequence goes on along the minus strand of JARYGA010026058.1, from coordinate 13,792 downwards.
TAAAAACCATTGTACAATATTGAGGGCAGTCGCGCAATTACATTTGTTTCCATCTACTTTAATTACCACCCACGGTACTGTCAACCCGACTTATGGTCATGCTACTACTCACAATGTAGTAACAAATTTTGTATACAAAACCCCAACATACCGACGATAATTGTAGAATACAAATACTCAATCACTGTTTAATATATTATAAATTAATTGAGGTTTTGTAAAAACAGTTTGCAAAAAGGAGATTACTGACATTGCTGTCTTAGGGTTTTCCTTAAGTATTTCCTGGTGATTATCTATAATTTACACAAATGCCCACGCATTAGTATTGTCACACCCCCAAAATCCACACGCGGAATACCACCGCTTGGAGGCGTGACATGACCAGGATCAAGCCACCAATCATATTGAACATAAGTATAAAGTAAAAGTCATTCATCAATACGATAGGTGTTTCCAAAACAAAATATAAACAAGTGTGTAGCGGAAGCAATAATGTAAAAACCCAACATAAGTATTAAGTACAAAATGTCATAATGTTTAACAACACATTCACGATCCATGTCCACAACGACCGCGCCTCCCGTGCAAGCTCCAAGAGTACCTATGGTCCTGCAAGGCATGTAACAGAGAGTCAACAACTAGTTGAGTGAGTTCACAGTTGGTTATTTAGTTATAACGTTCGTATCGTAAATCGTATGTTCGTTTAGTAATCCTGTATCGTATGTAATAGCATCGCGGCCCTCTAGGCATGTTTGCGAAGTTTAGTGGGGGTTTCCCATGTTTTCTAGGCTAGTTATATTTGTATCGCGGCCCTCCAGGCATGTTTGCGAAGATTAAAGTATAGTTCGCGGCCATTCCAGGCATGTTTGCGAAGATTGTCTAGTATCGCGGCCGATCCCGGCATGTGTGCGATGAGAAGTATATGTATCACTAGTCTAGTAGTATCTACCATTGACCTTCCTCTCCCGAGGCCTATGGTATGTAATTCCGATAACTCTTAAGCATAAATAATCAATCAACCCATTCCCAACCCCGGGAATCCCATGCCTTGGTAGAAGTGTGAACTCACATTGGTTTGCTCGGTATGCTAAGTATGTGCTCAAAGTAAATCAATCACGTCCTAAGGTACGCACGGATACAATAATCAGTTTATATTCACAAGGTCCACGTATCATTATAATCACAGTAAGTTTGGAACAGCGATCATCAATTAACTCAAACATGTATTCAAGCTCATACAAATCATACTTTTCATTTAACAGCAGTTAGATATTCCAGTTAACACTTAACAGAATTAACTCAAGTTACTGCACAGATCACCTATTCGGCGAAACACAAGTCGGTGAAATACATGTTGACGAAACACATTCTGTTTCGTCATTCAGGGTCTCGGCGAAACACCTTTGTTTCGCCAAGTGTGTTTCGTCAAACATCAGTTTCGTCAAACATCAGTTTCGTCCTCTGCACAACAGTTGCAGAAACATCACAAAACCCTAACAGCCGCAAAACAGAAATTCCTCAAACATACAGAAATCATTCAGCACAGAGTCATCGTAACATCATCATTACAGAATCATCGTCTAGCATGAACCCTAGTTTAAACGTATATCAAACCGATTAACATACAACATTCAGAATCGAGTATTCGATCGTATTAGTTTCGCATAGAATTACGCATCCGATTAACCATGTACATCGAAATCAAGAACATCATACACATATATTCATAATAGTAACACTTCTCAAACATATACACAAACATGAATCGAGCTATTACAGAAACATGAAACCGATTAACGAACACACACTAACCGGAATAAGAGAAATACGAATCGATCGCTAAGATATCTTCGGGAACCTCCAACTGCCGTCACACAGGAGAGAAAGGGGCTCTAGTGTTTCGGTTGTTTGATAGCAGATGTAAAACTGATGTTGTTTCACGTTTTAAAACTCAAAATAACGTGTTGGGCCCGAACTGGGCTTTGCTGAAACTGGGCTCGGCGAAACAGCCTGTTTCGTCGAGATAGGAATTGACGAAACAAACTTGTTTCATCGTGATGTCAGTTGTTCAAGTCTTAACAGTTTAAGTTTACAGATTCACAATACAAACACCTTATATAAAACACATAGCATATCAATTGATAATCTCTTATATAGTAATTCAGTATACAGATACAAGTCAAACAATCAAGCAACTAAACAGTCACAGTCAACGTGCAATAAATACGAAAGTGAAAGTCGGAAACTCGAGTTGTCACATTATCCCCAACTTGAAAGAAATTTCGTCCCGAAATTTAGCATGCGGTTACTGAGGAAGCTAAGTAAGTTGTATCGTTTACTGGTTTTCATGGGGTGTCACATCATCCCCCCGTTGAGTTGGAATTTTGTCCTGAAATTTCGTAGTAGCTTCAGCCTCAGTAGTAGTTGCATTGTTTTCGAACAACTGGGGATATTTGAGTTCCATTTGGTCTTCTCGTTCCCAGGTATACTCTGGGCCACGACGGGAGTTCCAACGAACTCGAACAAGAGGTATTCTAGTGTTCTTGAGGACCTTAACATCCCGGTCCGTGATTTCAACTGGTTCCTCGACGAAATGCAACCGTTCGTCGATAGTGAGCTCCTTCAAAGGAACTATGTGGGTCTCATCTGACAGACACTTCTTCAGATTCGACACGTGGAAAACGTTGTGAACCGCACTGAGTTCAGCTGGCAAGCTTAGTCTGTAGGCCACTTTGCCTATTTTCTCTATGACTTCGAATGGTCCAACGTATCGTGGATTGAGCTTGCCTCGTTTGCCAAAACGAACAACACCCTTCCAGAGTGAAACTTTGAGTAGCACTCGATCCCCAACCTGGAATTCGAGTAGTTTCCTGTCTTTATCTGCGTATGCTTTCTGACGGTCACGAGCTGCCACCATGCGTTGTCGTATTTGAGCAATCTTTTCAGTAGTATCAACTACCATTTCTGGACCTGTGATCTGACTATCACCCACCTCTGCCCAACAAAGAGGTGATCGGCATTTACGCCCGTACAATGCCTCAAATGGAGCAGCTTTAATGCTGGTGTGGTAACTGTTGTTGTATGAAAATTCCACAAGTGGCAGATGTTTTTCCCAGCCCTTGCCAAAGTCAATTGCGCACGCCCGAAGCATGTCTTCTAGAGTTTGAATAGTACGCTCAGACTGCCCATCGGTCTGAGGGTGATAAGCTGTGCTCATGTCTAATCGAGAGCCAAAAGATTTGTGCATTGCTTGCCACAGTTCTGAAGTAAAACGCGCGTCACGATCAGAAATAATAGATGTGGGCACCCCGTGCCTCGAGACAACTTCTTTAAGGTATACGTCTGCTAGAGTGGAGAACTTATCCGTTTCCTTGATAGCCAGGAGGTGAGCAGACTTTGTGAGTCGATCCACGATCACCCAAATAGTATCATTTCCGCGCTGAGATCTAGGTAGGCCAGTAACAAAATCCATGGAAATTTGTTCCCATTTCCATTGTGGTATCTCAGGTTGCTGGAGTGGGCCTGATGGTTTCTGATATTCCGCTTTGACTCTCACACAAGTCAAACACTTGCTAACGTAAGTTGCTATGTGGGCCTTCATGCTAGGCCACCAATATGTAGTTCTGAGGTCGTGGTACATCTTATCCGAACCAGGATGTACTGAGTAGCGAGACTTATGAGCTTCTTCCATTACAAGCTCGCGTAAGTTTCCATAGAGTGGGACCCAGATGCGTCCGGTTACATAATAGGCGCCGTCTGCCCTTTGTTCTAACCGTTGCCTTGAGCCGCGTAGGGCTTCAGCCCTGATGTTTTCTAGTTTCAATGTTTCTACCTGAGCATCTCGTATCTGTGAAGGAAGACTAGACTGAATAGTGAGTTGCAACGCTCGTACACGCCTAGGTGTAGTATCCTTTCGACTGAGGGTGTCGGCCACCACATTGGCTTTGCCCGGATGGTACTTTGTAGCACATTCGTAATCGTTTAGTAACTCGACCCATCGACGTTGTCGCATGTTCAATTCTTTCTGCTTGAAGATATGCTCAAGACTCCTGTGATCGGTGTAGATGGTGCACTTGGTGCCATACAGATAATGTCGCCATATCTTGAGCGCAAAAACAACAGCTCCCAGCTCTAAATCGTGTGTTGTGTAATTCCGTTCGTGAATCTTAAGTTGGCGCGAAGCATACGCAATTACTTTATCCCGTTGCATCAACACACATCCAAGACCTTGGATAGATGCGTCGCAGTAGACTATAAAATCGTCCGTGCCTTCAGGTAATGAGAGGATAGGTGCGCTACAAAGTCTATCCTTTAAGTGCTGAAACGCCGTTTCCTGTGTATTACCCCAACGGTAAGCAACACCTTTCTGTGTCAGTAGTGTAAGCGGCTGAGCAATCTTTGAGAAGTCTTTGATGAACCGTCTGTAATAACCCGCCAAACCCAAGAATTGGCGTATTTCGGTTGGTGTGCGAGGTGCAGGCCAGTTCTTGATCGAATCTACCTTGGATTGATCAACATGAATCCCATCCTTGTTTACCAAGTGGCCTAGGAAGTGGACTTCACGAAGCCAGAAGTCGCATTTTGAAAACTTGGCGTACAGCTGTTCTGCTCGAAGAAGTTCCAGAATAAGTCGTAAATGCTGCTCATGTTCCTCCCGATTATTTGAATAAATCAGGATGTCGTCGATAAAAACAATCACAAACTTGTCAAGATAAGGTTTGCACACCCTGTTCATAAGATCCATGAAAACCGCAGGCGCGTTCGTTAGTCCGAATGGCATGACTAGAAACTCGTAGTGGCCATAGCGAGTTCTGAATGCTGTTTTGGAGACGTCCTCATCCCGGACTCTCAATTGGTGATATCCTGACCTCAGGTCAATCTTCGAGTAATAGCTCGACCCTTGCAACTGGTCGAATAAGTCGTCAATACGTGGAAGAGGATAGCGATTCTTCACGGTCACCTTGTTCAGTTCGCAGTAGTCTATACACATGCGGAAGGTACCGTCCTTCTTCTTTACAAATAATACTGGAGCTCTCAAGGCGAGGAGCTAGGGCGTATGAAACCCTTTTCCAAGAGTTCTTGCAATTGCTTAGACAGTTCTTCCAGTTCAGTTGGAGCTAAGCGATAAGGTGCTCGAGCTATGGGTGCTGCTCCTGGAGCTAGCTCGATCTGAAATTCGACCTGACGATGAGGCGGTAACCCATGTAATTCTTCAGGAAACACTTGAGGAAAGTCGCGTACCACCGGAATATCCTCTAATTTCTTCTCTTTCGTCGACGTATCAGTAACGAATGCTAATATAGCTGTGTGGCCCTTTCGCAAACACTTCTGAGCCTTCAAGAAGGAGATGATGCAACTCACGACACCACTCTTGTCGCCTTGAACTTCGAGAGGTTCCTTGCCAGTACGGGGAATACGAATGATCTTCTCCTTGCATAGGATCTCTGCTTGTTGTTGGGATAACCAATCCATGCCAATGACGATATCGAAACTACTCAGAGTTATAGGAATGAGATCGATAGAGAAAGTCTGACCAGCGAGGATAAGATTACAACCCTGAACTATGTGTGTGGCTTCTAAACTTTTACCGTTAGCTAGCTCTACAACATGTTTGGTGTTCAAAAGTGTTGGTGCGCGTTTAAGCATTTGACTAACCTTCAGAGACATATAACTGGTATCCGCACCCGAATCAAATAATATGGTAACATAAATGTCGTCGAGAAGAAACTTACCCATAACTACATTAGGATCGTTCCTTGCATCGCCCTGACCAATCACAAATGCACGACCCCTAGCACCATTGTCGTTGTTGTTTCCCCCATTTGTCACACCCCGACCACGTGGAACATACAAAACGTGGCGGAAACATCGGGGAGTGTTGTAACAGAATTAATTGTTTCAAACCCATGGCAATTGAAGTTTCGTTTTATTGATTAAAAGTGTTACAAGTCTAATTAATCAAGGAAATACAACAAAATTAACTAGTCTTGCATCTTTTATTGTCACTAAAGCCCAAGTCTGCCTATATGTATCTTGATCATCTTATGCAACAGTTCCTGAAAAACACATGTGAAAATAGGTACGTCAGCATAAAAATGCCTGTGAGATACATAGGTTTTGTGAAAATAGGTTCCATGACTTATGTTTGAGAAAAAGTTTAGTCATGAACCTTGTAATTTGCTTTGTTTTGTAAATCATTTGAAAATCGATAAGATCAGATGATATGTATAAATAAGTAAATAATGTATGGTTAAATGAATAACCATAGTAAAACGGATTTGTATAAGATAAGTTGTTTGTAAAACTATGTCTTGTGAAAAGTATGTTATTTGTATAAAATGTTATATGTATCAAACTGAAATGATTCAAATAACGCTACAATATGTAATACCATACAAACACTTATATATAGGAAGTACCAGCGGCGTATCCACCATGCTTGTATCATATTACACACGCATCGTTACTTAATCACTTAATCAAACCAAACAAATGTCAAAATGTCTATGTCAAATATCCATGTCAAATGTCTATGTCAAATATCCATGTCAAATGTCTAAGTCAAATATCCATGTCAAATGTCTATGTCGAAATATCATGTATGGCAAGTGAAATGTCTCAACTAAACCATATACACAAAAACAAAGTATTAAAGTAAAACTTGGTTTAAATCAAAGTTATGTTTTGTGGGAAATGCATGATCAAATGTCAATCATGTTAAAATGTCTATGCCGAAATGTCTATGTCAAATACGGTTCACACGGTTCACAGATACAACGGTTCACAGATATCAACGGATCACAGTCAAATGATTACAACGGTTCAATATGTAGTATAATGTATTCATATGCTAGAAAAGCATATGCAACAGAAAAGCAATGTAAAACAATGTACTAAGTACGCACACAATTTGGGCATACATAGCATGAAATGTAATGAAATCATGTACTATAATGTACTAACGAACATAGCAGTATATGATGTGAAAACAGGAAAGCAGGAAAGTAACAAGTAGGCACATGTGTTCCACCCCAAAACAGTTTGGAAAACAGTAAAAGAGGGGTCTATGTACTCACTTGAGATTGCTCAGTAGTCCTTGAGTAACAACTAAACAATGCTAGAGATCGCGGATATCAAACGGCACCTAATATAGGTAACTACATTAATAAACCGGACCTTAATCGGATGATTGGATAGAATGAGGTTTCGTAAACCAAACGAGTGTAGAGACTCGTGTCATTTGGTTTAACAAAGCCTACATGCTAAAGGAAACTTAACATAATTGATTACGACCCATTACGACCTGTTTAGGAAGCTTATGCTACTTTAACGTGTCGTGCGCGTGAAACGCGTTTTGAACCGCCTAACTAGTCCTATGACAAGTATTATATGCCTAAACATGTTACATAATCAGTTACGTGACAAAGGTTTAGGTTACATATGCTTAATTACCAATTATACATGAAAAGGGTATTCTGGTAATTTACCTAAGGCATATAAACTACCTATCATACAACTACTTAAACGACCATAGGGTATAACCTCGGAAGGTTATTCCCTACCTACTATGGTCACCTAAAGTGTTTGGTCGGATCCTAATGATCGACCAAACTGGGTCGGGTTCGAAGGTATAGGCGATTTATTAGATCGCCTACCCTACGACCCTAGACAACGTGGTAATCAGTGGGCATAGTCCCAAGGGACTATAACCAACGTGATTACACTCACGTTGCGAAGTTCCTACGAACTTCGCATTGACCATTACTGGTCAACGCTGAAAGTCAAACAAAGTTTGACTTTCTGACTCGAAAAGCAGTAAAAATAAGGAAGAGAACGAAAGAATACTTACGAAGGGTCCCCGAATGCTAACCCAGATCGAAATAGCTCAGGTATGAAACGAAGGTTCCAACTTAGAGCTTTCTTGATCAGATTTGTGGGTTTTGAATGGAAGGGGGGTTGGGTATTTATAGGATATGCACCACCGTTAGGATCGTTTCTCGTAGTACGTGATCGAATCCAAGGCGTACACTTGTCGGGATGTTATGGTGGCTAAAATGTTGTTCTTATCCGCTGACTAGACGATAAGAAACGTGTGGTTGAGAATCGAACAGATGGGACCCGCTTGTTAAAACATTGAATCTGCCCAGAACAGTCAGTCGCGTAGCGCGACGGATAGGCCTCATGGGCTCGCGCTACGCGAGCACCTCTCCTGAATCAGCAAGTTTTGAAAGTTGGCAGCAATGGTCCCTGTTGTGTTTTAAGGCATTTCCGACACTTCCAAGGCCCGTAAAGCCAACTTTAAGGCCCTAAAATGTTGCCTAAACATTGTGGACATGAAACATGTTCAAAAATATGTCGGATGATGGTTCGTTTGGTCGTACGAACGCGATGTTCGCTTAATTACGACGGAATGCGCACAAGCGCGAAAAACGATCCAAATGACGAAACGAATGGATTTTTCTTATGGCGAACACTAAAATATAATGTAGTCATGATTACATAAATTTTTGGATGTCCAGATGTATTCAGAACGTAAGTTATGCGCGAAAATGCAAACTTGTGCACTTTTTGACACTTTTAGTCCCTGAATGACCCAAAAGTTTATTTTAGCATACCGAACCCCTCAAAGCCTATTTCTAAGCTATGTAAAGGATATTTATGGTATGTTTAACTTATGGTCATGTTCCGAAATGTCTGTTACAGTTCAAATTGGCATAGTTTCGCAGTTTGTCAACTTTAGTCCCTGTAAGCGATTAAACTTTGATTTCACCACACCAAACCTTCCAAAACTTATATCTAAGTTATGTAAAGTTTATTTAAGGTATGTTAAGCCTATTTCACTATTCCGGAGTGTTTGTTGCATTAAACTGGTTATATTTACGCATTAGTGCGCGTATAACCTTCCAGAAAGCGATATAGTGTTTGAAATCGAACAAGAATTGATATGTGTAAACGATACACCTATTTTTTACAAATCCCAAGTATGAAATACAATATTTCACTGGTTGGGCATTTGTTTGATGGTTGAAATGACACAGGTGTTACAGTCTCCCCTACTTTAGGAAATTTCGTCCCGAAATTAATTCGTAGGAGTCTATTTGTGACGTTGTGTCAGATAACCACCAGAGGTATGTGAAGCATAATCCTGTCATTTCCTTAACGGACATTCTTCAGAATGAAAATGAACAAACGGAGTCATTTTCCTCAACGAGTATTCTTCAGAGGCGGAAATGAAGGAATAAACAAACGGGGATTCACTTCCTTAACGGAAAATCTTCAGAAACGAAAATGATCAAACGGAGTCATTTTCAACGGTTTGTTCCCTCAGAAATGGAAATGAAAATGATAGACAAACGGATATTCATTTCCTTTACGGAAAATCTTCAGAACGAAAATGAACAAACGGAGTCATTTTCTACGGTTGCTTCCTCAGAGACGGAAATGAAAAAGATGGACAAACGGATATTCATTTCCTTAACGGAAAATCTTCAGAAACGAAAATGAACAAACGGAGTCATTTTCTACGGTTGCTTCCTCAGAAACGGAAATGAAAAGGATGGACAAACGGATATTCATTTCCTTAACGGAAAATCTTCAGAAACGAAAATGAACAAACGGAGTCATTTTCTACGGTTGCTTCCTCAGAAACGGAAATGAAAAGGATGGACAAACGGATATTCATTTCCTAAACGGAAAATCTTCAGAAACGAAAATGAACAAACGGAGTCATTTTCTACGGTTGTTTCCTCAGAAACGGAAATGAATGGATGGATAAACGGATATTCATTTCCTTAACGGAAAATCTTCAGAAACGAAAATGAACAAACGGAGTCATTTTCTACGGTTGTTTCCTCAGAAACGGAAATGAATGGAGTTAACTCCTAGGCACATTACAAAGCTTACTGTGGTTTCTGTGCACTAAATTCCATAATTATGTATGCATCCATAATTACGTAATTCCTTGCATAGTCCGCACAGTTTGTCTTGTAATGTTCATAAGCACATAATCACATAGTTGTTTAACTTGGTTATTAATTTGTTATTAATTTGTTATCGATTGAGAACGGATATGGAAACCAGTCAATGGACTTCGATGTCCTCTGGGATCTATCTGAAGAGATAGGAAGATCTCTCAAAAATTCGATTTTGTTTTCAAAGAAACATAATAGTCGAATTAAGGAACACAACAATTTAAGACATACGGAAATACCTTTGGGTACCCTATTAAGAATTTATAGTGGTACTTGAGGTATTCGTACAGAATTATATCTTTTATCTTGTACTTCGTTTCTTTGCAAGAGACGGGTACTTAGGATCTTTGTGGAAAACGCAAGAGATTGTAAAATGGAAGAATTTTGGGGGTAGTTTGTCCTTCAAGGAATACGGTTCCTTGATTGTCGGTATTGTAAGAGATATGTTGTCTATACATACAACCACATAATTTCATTGCAATGTAAATAAAAGGTTTATTTATAAACAATGATCACAACTGTTTCTTGGACCTTGACAACTAAAGAAAATAATACATAAGGATTGATTATTTCTAAACAGCGTTGTCTTCCATTCGGTCAGATGCTCATCCCTGTGCTGGATTTGCATTAGCAAGCTTTGGACAATTTCTTCGGAAATGACCCATCTCGCCACAGTTGAAGCAAGAACCTGGTAGAAAACGACCCTGAGCGATATTGTTGTTAACTTGATTTGGTGCAGCTGCAGCTGGGCAGACTCTTGCTGTATGGCCTATGAGTCCGCAAGTTTGGCATTTACGGCACTTCACAGCAGCATGATGATGTAGGCCACATTGGTTGCACAAGGGTGCAGTTCCATTGTAGGGTTTCCTGGCAGGGGGTTGAGCTGGTTGATTGAGGACGGCTTGATCATTGTGAGCGACCACAGCGTAGTTCTGAGAAGCCTTTCGCTTCTTTGACCTCTTAGGGGATCCAGTCTGTTCATCCATGATCTTTGATTCCTCGATTGGTTCTGATTCTTCGACCGGCTTCTTGTCACCTTTTCGGAAAAGTTTACCTTTCCTGATCTTCGATTCAGTCAAGGTTGCAGATAGCTCAATGGCCTGTCTAACTGTAGTAGGGTTGCTACCAGTCAAAATGTCTTGTATTGAGTCAGGGAGGCCATCAATGTACTTTTCGATTGCCTTATCCAAAGGCGTGACCATGTTTGGGCATAACAGACTTAACTCTTCATAACGGTCCGTGTAGGCTCGATGCTCACCGCTGTCTTGCTCAAGATTGTCGAATTCCCTTTCCAAAGCCCTGATCTCGTGTCGAGGACAGAATTCCTTCATCATAAGGGCCCTAAGTTCAGCCCATGTCTGTGCTAGAGCAACTTCTGCACCACGATCCCTCATAATCCCATTCCACCACGTAAGGGCTCTCTTCTGGAACACACTCGAAGCAAACTCGACCTTGCGATTGTCAGGACACTGCACGTGGCGGAAAGTATTTTCAATGCTCTCGAACCATTGGAGAAGCCCCGTCGCTCCCTCAGAACCACTAAACTTGAGTGGTTTCGCCGAGTTAAAACTCTTGAAATTGCATGGACCATTGTTGTTGTTGTTGGCTTGATTCCATAGAGCAAAGAGGTTTGGGAATTGAGCAGCCATTTGCTGCGCAATGATTTCTGCCAACTCGGCAGTCTCTATCTGGTTTTCGCGTCGAGGAGGCATTCTAAAAGAGAAAACATGAAAGGAAACGAGTGAGAGAATTAGACGAAAAGAATGAGATGAAACAAATTTGACGAACGCAATGGATAGTGGTCATTTGTTTGTTACTACAAAGCAACAACCGACCTCGGTGAATAATCAAAGTAAATAGGTCAAAAATAATGTATCGCGAAGACATGCTCGCCTATAAGTGAACACTCATCCCAAGAATTCCCAGGTAAGCACAACTGGTCTCGCGTCTGGTTGAGATGTATACGAGGTGCTTGCCTAGACAGAAAACTCAGAATACAGGCATTCACCCTTCCAGTTTGCACGTGTTCACATTATTTAAAACCCAAAACCTTGACGAGATTTTTGAAAATTAAAAGGGGTTCAAAACCTTATAACAAAGGGTTCAAAACCTTGTAATAAATCATCCTAGAACAGATGATTAATTTTCAAAGCGGTTTTGAAATTTATGTTCTTGTTGTGGTAGTCGCCTAAGGATAGGTGACGGTATTGTTTTATGACTAAACGCAAGTAAACTCGCGTTAGGGTCCTAAGAGAGTTATAGACTAGGTCAAAGCATTACTAATAACCTAATTCCCTATAACCATTGGCTCTGATACCATCTTTTCTGTCACACCCCGACCACGTGGAACATACAAAACGTGGCGGAAACATCGGGGAGTGTTGTAACAGAATTAATTGTTTCAAACCCATGGCAATTGAAGTTTCGTTTTATTGATTAAAAGTGTTACAAGTCTAATTAATCAAGGAAATACAACAAAATTAACTAGTCTTGCATCTTTTATTGTCACTAAAGCCCAAGTCTGCCTATATGTATCTTGATCATCTTATGCAACAGTTCCTGAAAAACACATGTGAAAATAGGTACGTCAGCATAAAAATGCCTGTGAGATACATAGATTTTGTGAAAATAGGTTCCATGACTTATGTTTGAGAAAAAGTTTAGTCATGAACCTTGTAATTTGCTTTGTTTTGTAAATCATTTGAAAATCGATAAGATCAGATGATATGTATAAATAAGTAAATAATGTATGGTTAAATGAATAACCATAGTAAAACGGATTTGTATAAGATAAGTTGTTTGTAAAACTATGTCTTGTGAAAAGTATGTTATTTGTATAAAATGTTATATGTATCAAACTGAAATGATTCAAATAACGCTACAATATGTAATACCATACAAACACTTATATATAGGAAGTACCAGCGGCGTATCCACCATGCTTGTATCATATTACACACGCATCGTTACTTAATCACTTAATCAAACCAAACAAATGTCAAAATGTCTATGTCAAATATCCATGTCAAATGTCTATGTCAAATATCCATGTCAAATGTCTAAGTCAAATATCCATGTCAAATGTCTATGTCGAAATATCATGTATGGCAAGTGAAATGTCTCAACTAAACCATATACACAAAAACAAAGTATTAAAGTAAAACTTGGTTTAAATCAAAGTTATGTTTTGTGGGAAATGCATGATCAAATGTCAATCATGTTAAAATGTCTATGCCGAAATGTCTATGTCAAATACGGTTCACACGGTTCACAGATACAACGGTTCACAGATATCAACGGATCACAGTCAAATGATTACAACGGTTCAATATGTAGTATAATGTATTCATATGCTAGAAAAGCATATGCAACAGAAAAGCAATGTAAAACAATGTACTAAGTACGCACACAATTTGGGCATACATAGCATGAAATGTAATGAAATCATGTACTATAATGTACTAACGAACATAGCAGTATATGATGTGAAAACAGGAAAGCAGGAAAGTAACAAGTAGGCACATGTGTTCCACCCCAAAACAGTTTGGAAAACAGTAAAAGAGGGGTCTATGTACTCACTTGAGATTGCTCAGTAGTCCTTGAGTAACAACTAAACAATGCTAGAGATCGCGGATATCAAACGGCACCTAATATAGGTAACTACATTAATAAACCGGACCTTAATCGGATGATTGGATAGAATGAGGTTTCGTAAACCAAACGAGTGTAGAGACTCGTGTCATTTGGTTTAACAAAGCCTACATGCTAAATGAAACTTAACATAATTGATTACGACCCATTACGACCTGTTTAGGAAGCTT
>JARYGA010026057.1:0-43812 GCA_030545235.1 Helianthus tuberosus | reverse complement strand
TCCGTTCATTTTTGTTTCTGAAGATGTAAAATGACCATTCCGTTCATTTTTGTTTCTGAAGATGTAAAATGACTATTCCGTTCATTTTTGTTTCTGAAGATGTAAAATGACTATTCCGTTCATTTTTGTTTCTGAAGATGTAAAATGACTATTCCGTTCATTTTTGTTTCTGAAGATGTAAAATGACTATTCCGTTCATTTTTGTTTCTGAAGATGTAAAATGACCATTCCGTTCATTTTTGTTTCTGAAGATGTAAAATGACCATTCCGTTCATTTTTGTTTCTGAAGATGTAAAATGACTATTCCGTTCATTTTTGTTTCTGAAGATGTAAAATGACCATTCCGTTCATTTTTGTTTCTGAAGATGTAAAATGACCATTCCGTTCATTTTTGTTTCTGAAGATGTAAAATGACGATTCCGTTCATTTTTGTTTCTGAAGATGTAAAATGACTATTCCGTTCATTTTTGTTTCTGAAGATGTAAAATGACCATTCCGTTCATTTTTGTTTCTGAAGATGTAAAATGACCATTCCGTTCATTTTTGTTTCTGAAGATGTAAAATGACCATTCCGTTCATTTTTGTTTCTGAAGATGTAAAATGACTATTCCGTTCATTTTTGTTTCTGAAGATGTAAAATGACTATTCCGTTCATTTTTGTTTCTGAAGATGTAAAATGACTATTCCGTTCATTTTTGTTTCTGAAGATGTAAAATGACCATTCCGTTCATTTTTGTTTCTGAAGATGTAAAATGACTATTCTGTTCATTTTTGTTTCTGAAGATGTAAAATGACTATTCTGTTCATTTTTGTTTCTGAATAATGCCTGTTGAAAATAACTCCGTTCATTTTTCAATTCTGAAAAATGTCCGTTAAAGAGAAATAACAGGATTATGCCTTTCATATCTCTGGTGGTTATTTGACACAAAGCCACAGTTAGACTCCTACGAATTAATTTCGGGACGAAATTTCCTAAAGTAGGGGAGACTGTAACACCCGTGTCACTCCAACCATCAGACAAATGCCAAACCAATGAAATATAGTATTTCATACTTGGGATTTGTAAAAATATGTGTATCGTTTACACATATCAATTCTTGTTCGATTTCAAGCTTTAAATCGCTTTCTGGAAGGTTATACGCGCTCTGATGTGTAGATATAACCAGTTTAATCCAACAAACACTCCGGAATAGTGAAATAGGCTTAACATACCTTAAATAACCTATACATAACTTAGATATAAGTTTTGGAAGGTTTGGTGTGGTGAAATCAAAGTTTAATCGCTTACAGGGACTAAAGTTGACAAACTGCGAAAGTATGCCAATTTGAACTGTAACAGACCTTCCGGAGCATGACCATAAGTTAAACATACCATAAATATCCTTCACATAGCTTAGAAATAGGCTTTGAGGTGTTCGGTATGCTAAAATAAACTTTTGTGTCATTCAGGGACTAAAAGCGTCAAAAAGTGCACAAGTTTGCATTTTTACGCGTAACTTACGTTCTGAATACATCTGGACATCCAAAAATTTATATAAGCATGACTATATTATATTTTAGTGTTCGCCTTAAGAAAAATCCATTCGTCGCGTCATTTGGATCGTTTTTCGCGCTTATGCGCATTCCGTCGTAATTAAGCGAACATCGCGTTCGTACGGCCAAACGAACCGACATCCGAGATATTTTTGAGCACATTTTAAGTTCCCTATATTTTAACTTCATTTTAGAGCTTTGAAATGGGGTTAACGGGCCTTAAACGTGTCGAAAATGGCCTAAATACAGTTCAGGGACCAAAAGTGTAATTCTGCCGAAATAGTGCCTAGCGGTGCGCTACACTTTAAGCGTAGCGGTGCGCTAGGGGTCTGCAGACCAGATGCAGAGTATTTAAACAGGCTGTTTGCACATGTTTGATTCTCACCCACATGTTCTAACTTGCTTAGTCAGATGATAAGCATCACATTTAGCTTCCATAACCTTGCAACAAGTGTACGGCCTTGATCGTTTCCCCTTTTCCAAGAAACGATCTCAACGGTGGACCGAATACTATAAATACCCCACCCCCCATTACTTCAAATGCACTAGAATTCTGATTTTAGAAACTCTAAGTTGAAACCATTGTTTCATACCTGAGATTCTCGAATCGGGATTAGCATTCGGGGACCCTGGGTAAGTATTCTTTCGTTCTTTTCCTTATTTTACTGCTTTTCGAGTCAGAAAGTCAAACTTTGTTTGACTTTCAGCGTTGACCAGTAATGGTCAATGCGAAGTTCGTTTGAACTTCGCAACGTGAGTGTAATCACGTTGGTCATGGTCCTTTGGGACTATGCCCACTGATTACCACGTTGTCTAGAGTCGTAGGGTAGGCGATCTAATAAATCGCCTATACCTTCGAACTCGACCCATTTGGTCGATCATTAGGATCCGACCAAATACATTAGGTGACCATAGTAGGTAGGGAATAACCTTCCGAGGTTATACCCTATGGTCACATCGTTTAAGTAGTTGTATGATAGGTAGTTTATATGCCTTAGGTAAATTACCAGAATACCCTTTTCATGTATAATTGGTAATTAAGCATATGTAACCTAAACCTTTGTCACATAACTGATTATGTAACATGTTTAGGCATATAACACTTGTCATAGGGCTAGTTAGGCGTTCCGAACGCGTTTCACGCGCACGACGCGTTAAAGTAGCATAAGCTTCCTAAACGGGTCGTAATGGGTCGATAAGACTTAGGTTAAGTTTCATTTAGCATGTAGGACTTGTTAAACCATATCACATGAGTTCCTACACTCATTTGGTTTACAAACCCTAATGCTACCCAATCTTCCGATTTAGGTCCGGTTAATTAACATAGTTACCTATATTAGGTGCCGTTTGATTTCCGGGATCTCTAGCATTGTTTAGTTGTTACTCAAGGACTACTGAGCAATCTCAAGTGAGTACATAGACCCCTCTTTTACTGTTTTCCAAACTGTTTTGGGGTGGAACACATGTGCCTACTTGTTACTTTCATGCTTTCCGTTTTCACATCATATACTTCCTATGTTCATTAGTACATTATAGTACATGATTTCATTACATTTCATACTAGGTGTGCCATTGTGTGCATTACTTAGTACATTGTTTTACATTACATCACATACTACGTATGTCTATTGTTGCATACTTAGTACAGGTCGCATGCTACGTATGTATGTTGTTGCATACTTAGTACAGTTCACATGCTATGTATGTTCAATCGTTGCATTGTTATTCATACTTAGTACATTTGTTATTTATCACATTCTTACAGTTTGGACGCATATTACATGATTTACATTGATCATGCATTTACTACATAAAACATAACTTTGATTTAAACCAAGTTTTACTTCAATACTTTGTTTTGTGCATATGGTTTAGTTGAGACCTTTCACTTGCCATACATGACATATTTGACATAGACATTTAACATGGATATTTGACATAGACAATTTGACATGATTTACATCTTGACATGAACATTTTACATTGTTTGGTTTGGTTTGATTAAGTGATTAAGTAACGATGCGTGTGTAATATGATACAAGCATGGTGGATACGCCGCTGGTACTTCCTATATATAAGTGTTTGTATGGTATTACATGTCGTAACGTTATTTGAATCATTTCAGTTTGAGACATAAAACATTTTATACAAATAACATATTTTTCACAAGACATTGATTTACAAACAACTTATCTAATACAAACTCATTTTACATGGTTATTCATTTAATCATGCATTATTCTCTTAATTATACTTATCATCCGAACTTATTATTTTTCAAATGATTTACAAAACAAAGCAAATAACAAGGTTCATGACTAAACATTTTCTCAAACATAAGTCATGAAACCTATTTTCACAAAACCTATGTATCTCACCGGCATTTTTATGCTGACGTACCATATTTTCACATGTGTTTTTCAGGAACTGTTGCGTAAGATGATCAAGATACACATAGGCAGACTTGGGCTTTAGTGACAATAAAAGATGCAAGACTAGTTAATTTTGTTGTATTTATTTATTTGTTAAGACATTGTAACACTTTTAATCAATAAAACGAAACTTCAATTGCCATGGATTTGAAACATTAATTCTGTTACAACACTCCCCGATGTTTCCGCCACGTTTTGTATGTTCCACGTGGTCGGGGTGTGACAGTGGCGGTTCGTGTCCTCGTAGTTGTCGTAAGATGGGAATAAATATACATATATACATATATATTTATATATCGAAAGCTTGATGTTTGAAATAAATTCAAACATTTGTAGTCGTTTTATAAGAATATTCAGACTCTAAATAATTGAAAGTAATATAAATAATTATATTTACTTCATAATATTTCCGAATATTAAACGTTTGAAATAAACATAAAAACTATATTTAGTTCGTAAGAAAGTTTAAAGTCGACGTTTTAAAATAAGTATAAACCGTTATATAAAAAATATGTTCGGAATTCCCGACGTTCGAAATAAATATAAACATTATATTTACTTTAGATGAGTATTCGAAGTTATGCGATTTATCGGAAGTTTGGAATATATATATAAATAATTGTATTTATTTATACAAGTATAGGTTTTCGTTTCCTTATAACTCATTTTTATCGAACATGATACTTCGTTTGGTAAATCGTAACTTGTCGTCAAAATAAATAATAATACACCTTATATTTATTTTGAAAAATATACTTTGCAATCCGACGAACGTCGTTTAGGAATTATAATTGATGATGAGGGGGTAGTAGAAGAGGCAGAGTTGGAGGTGCCCGATTATAGGGTTGTCCAAAAAGCTCGCAGCTCGGAGCTCGCTCGGATTTAGCTCGGAAAAAGCTCGCTCGATATGGTTCGGTTTGAAAGTGAGCCGAGCCAGCTCGTGTGACAACTCGGAATTTAGAACCGTTCATTGTATCTTGATATAACATGCTTGAACGTTATGTGTTTATATATTAGTAAATGAAAATTCGTGATTATCTTGATGTGCTATGTGTCATTTATGTGTACGTATAAAGTATAGTTTTATACAAGTATGTATGTAGTGAACCGGAACCAAAACACAAGGACCCGACTCGAGACCGCTTGGTCTCGAGTGAACAGTAAAATGGTGGGCCGGTTGGGCCATGCACCTCTCGAAACCCAAAACCAAGTATAAAAACCCCAAACTCACACTCACTCTCACACACTCCCCTCCACACTCTCCCTCTCTCTCTCACTAAAACCCTAAGTCTCAACATCCTTCTTCCCTCATTCTCTTGGATCAATCGGCAACAACAAGGAGACTCGGTCAAGCTCATCATCATCACTCGGACACTCCATTTTATTCATCTTCTTTACTATCTCGGTGCCTTTTCACAACCGGTTAGTGTTTTTAGATGCTCACTAAGTGTTTATGTGAATAATGGTGTTACTTGCTTTGATGAATTGCATGATGAATGTGTTATGAATGTTGTTCGAGTCTAATAAAGGCGTTTGTTTGGTTAGCGGTACTCATGTCCATGTTTGATATGCATATCTCTATATGATTAGGAAGGTTGAAGTGATTTGATAATTGTGACACTAGTTGATAGTAGGATGTGTATTAAATAGCATGAAAATGGATGAATGTTAATGATAAATCTTGTGCAAGCATGCTAGTATTGATTGTATATGCTAGATTCAAGAGCCGATGATGATATTGACTTGAGTTCATGCTAGGAGGGATTGTTTGATAAATCATGATTGCAAAATGATGAAAACCCTAGATGAAGAACTTGTTGAATGTGATATGAATATTTGAAAATTGCTATGTTTGATCCAATTGATTAAGGTTTTAGACAAGAAAACATGTTGATGCATTTTGGTTGGATAGTACACAAGATCATGAAATGGTAATCCTATTGGTTAGTACAATTCTGGGCAGATGTTCTAGAAACAGCAGGTGTGCGAGTCGAGACCTCAGGTTGCGACTCGAGACCATCAAGAAGACAACTCGAGATTAGCGGTTGCGAGTCGATAACCCCTAGTCTCGACTCGAGACCACATCGGCACACAATCAACAGGACTCGAGACCTTGGTTGCGGGTCTTGTTGCGACTCGAGACCTGACTCAAGACCACATGGTCTCGAGTGATGAATGCATGACCTGAGACCTCCGTAATTTCGACTCGAGAACTCCAAGACTTCAACTCGAGACCACACTATCTCGACTCGAGATCCCTAGTCTCGACTCGAGACCTCAAGACTATATTTTCTGTTTGGGCTTGCATAATGTTACTGGACTGCACACTTGGACTTTGTTTATCTAAGCATATGTTACTGTTGAACTCGTATGTGCTGTTGCTAAACTGCCACGTTTATACCTTCATGCCATGATCAATACTCTATGCAGTTTGCTAGTATACGTGTAGAAAATATACGTGCATTACTTGGTTTGAATCTGACTTGTGTGGTAACCATACTAGGACGTGGTTGACCACAATTAGCTCAACCGACCTTTACTTATCTGCCGAGCTAATCTAAGGTGAGTTCACACTTTCTACAAAGCATAGGATTCCCAGGGGTTGGGAATGGGGTTAAGGAACATGGATTCCTCGTCCTTTCTTGGGTAGGACAGTACTGGATCAGGAATAAAATTCCTCGTCCTCATGGACAGTTAACTTTTACTAGACCAAAACTCTATCACGAAGTCCCTCCTTTTTATATCGACTTAATCGCCGGGCCAATGGCGAGCGGGTCATTAGTTAGATAGCGCTATTTAGGTCTGACAAGCCTCACACTGTGCCGCAGAGGACGGGTGTGAACTAATGGATCTGGGCACGTCAATGATGATAGACATTGACAGTTCAGGGCACATAAACATGACTACAGTCAGCGGTCGATATGGTAACGAGTCTAGTGTATACATGGGGTAGCCCCCACGGCCGAAATGCCAGATAACTAACATGGGGTAGCCCCCACGGCTGGATTGCCAGAGTAAATGGGTTAAAGAAATCACGTTTTCAACTATGGGGTAACCCCCACGGCAGGATGCCAGTTAAAGGAAACTGTTTTTGGAACAACTTAAAATGAACACCTAACCGTGAACTCACTCAACTTGTTGTTGACTCGTTACTACATGCTTTGCAGGTCAATAGGTACTTAGCTGGAGCTTGCATGGGGAAGGGTCGTTGTGGGACATGGACAACTGTGTGCCATGTTAAACTTTGAAACGTTTAAACTTATGTTTTGGTTTTGAACATTATGCTTCCGCTTTGCAACTTAAACTATGTTTTGTTTGGACACCAATTGTATTGGTTAAACTTTTATAATTATTTACTTGCTTGTTCAATATGATTGGTGGCTGGATCCTGGTCAGTCACGCCTCTAAGCGGTGATACTCCGCGTGTGGATTTTTGGGGGTGTGACAGATTGGTATCAGAGCCATTGGTTATAGAGAACTTGGTTTTAATAAAGGAAAAACGTTTTTGTTAAAACCAGACTATAACCTGTACAGTGCTCAACGCTTCACTCCACGTGCAAGACTCAACACTCTAGGTGACATGGTTTATATTTTGCTACCTACTTATTAGATTACATAGAACTATGCTCATGGTATACTTAGATAAACGTAGCAACTATAGTATGAGAACACATGCGTGCTTACTCTCTTCTGTCATCGCACTTTCGCGAACCTTTCTCGCTCATGTTTCC
Source organism: Helianthus tuberosus (assembly GCA_030545235.1). NCBI lineage: Eukaryota > Viridiplantae > Streptophyta > Magnoliopsida > Asterales > Asteraceae > Helianthus > Helianthus tuberosus. The sequence continues at coordinate 36,116 of JARYGA010026057.1, read as the reverse complement.
CTTTTATATGAAGATCATGAGTGGACGCGTTAACATGACACAAGCCCAGTTGACGGCACTGATTAACGAACAAGTTGCTGCGGCACTTGCAGCTGCACACGCAGGAGGTATATCCTGCAGTCCAAACTCATTCTAGGATCTTTAGATCCTACTCTCGTGAACCAACCTTTGTGTTAAACTCTGTCTTTTCTTTCACCCACAATAGGTCAACATGCTCAGCCACCTGTGTGCACCTTCAAAACTTTTATGGACTGCCGACCAACTACTTTTAGCGGCACTGGAGGAGCCGTAGGTCTCCTCCACTGGTTTGTGAAACTAGAATCTGTGTTTGAAATGTGTGAATGCCCTGAGGCACGCAGGGTGAAGTATGCTACCGGTACTCTCGAGGGTTTAGCCCTCACATGGTGGAACGCTCAGGTCCAAATGCTGGGGTTGGTTGCTGCCAATGCCACCCCATGGGACAATTTTAAAGAGATGATTAAGGACGAATACTGCAGTCGTGATGACATTCATAAGCTGGAAGTCGAGTTCTTCAACCTCAAGATGACGGGGTCAGAAATTGAGGCGTATACGAAAAGATCGAATGAGCTTGCATTACTGTGTCCTACTATGGTGGACCCTCCAATTAAGCATATCGAACTTTATCTCAAGGGCTTAGTGCCAGAAATCCAAAGTCATGTGACTTCAGCAAACCTCGCCACCATCCAGCAGGTTGTTCAATTGGCTCACCGTCTTACTGATCAGGCGGTGGAGCAGAACAGGTTACCCAAGCGCATAAGTGCTACAGCTACTTCGGATGCTCCTAGTGACAACAAACGGAAATGGGATGGAGCTTCAAGCAAAGGTTCAACTTCTGTTCAGTCTCAGTCTCAGCAGAGGAGGACTGACGACTACAAGAATCCTAGCCAACAATCGTCTGGTAGTCAAAGTCATGGTGGGTACAAGGGGAATCACCCCAAATGCAATCACTGCAACCTACACCACAGCGGGCCATGCACCAGGGGTAACTGTCATTGGTGCAACAAGCCAGGTCACGCCGCAAAGGATTGCAGAAGTTTATACCCCGCAAACCAGAATCATCAGCAACAACAAGCTCAACAGAATCAACGCCAGCAGCAGCAGCAGCAAGGTAACAACAAAGGGTGCTTTCAGTGTGGAGCTGAAGGCCACTTCAAGAAAGATTATCCCCAACTGAACAAGAACCAGAACAACAACAACAACAATAACAATAATCAGGGGAATGGTAACAATGAGAACAACAACAACAACAATGGTGCCAGGGGGCGGGTGTTCGTGATTGGTCAAGGTGAAGCTAGGAACGATCCCAACGTGGTGATGGGTAAGTTCCTTCTCGACGACTTTTATGTTACAGTTTTATTTGATTCAGGTGCCGATACTAGCTACGTGTCACTAGAAGTTATTCGAATGCTTAAGCGTATTCCAACACCTTTGAACAACAAGCATACTGTAGAGCTAGCAAATGGTAAGAGTTTAGAGGCCACACATGTAGTCAAGGGTTGTAAACTCGTTCTTGCTAACCAGACCTTCTCTATCGACCTTATTCCTATTGTCTTGGGTAGTTTCGACGTTGTCATTGGGATGGATTGGTTATCCCAACACTGAGCAGAGATTCTTTGCAACGAGAAGATTGTTCGTATTCCTGGTTCAAGTGATGAACCTCTCATGATTCGTGACGACAAGAGGGGTGCTGTTGAGAACATCATCTCTTTCCTTAAGGCCCAGAAGTGTTTGAGAAAGGGCTACACCGCTATTTTGGCTCTCGTTACAGACACCTCGAAGAAAGAGAAGAAGATAGAATATTTTCCAATTGTACGTGACTATCCTGAGGTATTTCCTGAGGAATTACCTGGTCTTCCGCCTCATCGCCAAGTCGAGTTTCAGATTGAACTAGCTCCCGGAGCTGCGCCTATAGCTCGTGCACCTTATCGTTTAGCTCCCTCAGAGTTGGAAGAACTCTCTATGCAACTACAAGAACTCTTGGATAAGGGTTTTATTCGTCCTAGCTCATCGCCCTGGGGAGCTCCAGTGCTGTTTGTGAAGAAGAAAGACGGTACCTTTAGAATGTGTATCGACTATCGTGAACTCAACAAGGTGACCGTGAAGAATCGTTATCCTCTACCACGTATTGACGACTTGTTCGACCAGCTGCAAGGGTCAAGCTACTATTCAAAGATTGATTTGAGGTCGGGATATCACCAGCTGAGAGTCCGAGAAGAGGACGTCTCCAAAACAACTTTCAGAACTCGTTATGGACACTATGAGTTTTTTGTCATGCCTTTTGGGCTGACAAACGCACCTGCGATTTTCATGGACTTGATGAATCGAGTGTGCAAGCCTTACCTGGACAAGTTCGTTATAGTCTTCATCGACGACATCCTGATCTATTCTAAGAGTCAGGAGGAACACGAGCAGCATCTACGACTTATTTTGGAACTCCTTCGAACGGAACAGCTTTACGCAAAGTTCTCGAAATGCGACTTCTGGCTTCGTTAAGTCCATTTCCTAGGCCATGTGGTAAACAAGGATGGGATTCACGTTGATCCATCCAAGGTGGACTCGATTAAGAACTGGCCTGCACCTCGTACACCAACGGAAATTCGCCAATTCTTGGGTTTGGCAGGTTACTACAGGAGATTCATAAAGGATTTTTCTAAGATTGCACAGCCTCTCTCCTCACTAACGCAGAAAGGCGTTGTTTATCGATGGGGAAACGCACAGGAATTAGCATTTCAGCATTTAAAGGATACACTTTGTAGCGCACCTATCCTTTCATTGCCAGATGGCACAGACGACTTTGTGGTTTACTGCGACGCATCAATTCAGGGTCTTGGTTGTGTATTGATGCAACGAGATAAAGTTATAGCCTACGCCTCACGCCAACTTAAAGTTCATGAAAGGAACTACACAACACACGATTTAGAGCTGGGAGCTGTTGTTTTTGCACTTAAGATATGGAGACACTACCTATACGGTACAAAGTGCACCATTTACACCGACCACAGGAGTCTCGAGCACATCTTCAAACAGAAGGAACTGAATATGCGACAACGACGATGGGTCGAGCTACTGAATGACTACGAATGCTCAATCAGGTATCACCCGGGCAAGGCCAATGTTGTGGCTGACGCCCTCAGTCGAAAGGACACAGCGCCTAAGTGCGTGCGAGCTTTACAACTCACTATACAGTCTAGTCTTCCTTCCCAAATACGAGATGCTCAGGTGGAAGCATTGAAACCCGAAAACGTCAGGGCTGTAGCCCTACGCGGCTCAAGGCAACGATTAGAACAAAAGGAAGACGGTGCATACTACGTAACAGGACGCATTTGGGTCCCACTCTATGGCAACTTACGAGAGCTTGTGATGGATGAAGCACACAAGTCTCGCTACTCGGTACATCCTGGTTCGGATAAAATGTACCATGAAATCAAAACTACGTATTGGTGGCCTAGCATGAAGGCCCACATAGCAACTTACGTCAGCAAGTGCTTGACCTGTGCGAGAGTCAAGGCGGAATATCAGAAACCATCACTTCAACAACCAGAGATACCACAATGGAAATGGGAGCAAATTTCCTTGGATTTTGTCACTGGCCTGCCTAGATCTCAACGTAGTAACGATACTATTTGGGTGATCGTGGATCGACTCACAAAGTCTGCTCACTTCTTGGCCATCAAGGAAACGGATAAGTTCTCCACACTAGCAGACGTATATCTTAAGGAAGTTGTCTTGAGGCACGGAGTGCCCACCTCTATTATCTCGGATCGAGATGCACGTTTTACTTCAGAACTGTGGCAAGCAATGCACAAGTCCTTTGGCTCACGTTTAGATATGAGCACAGCTTATCACCCGCAAACGGATGGGCAGTCTGAACGCACCATCAAGACTCTAGAAGATATGCTTAGGGCATGTGTGATTGATTTCGGCAACGGCTGGGAAAAGCATCTGCCACTTGTGGAATTTTCGTACAATAACAGCTACCACACCAGCATTAAAGCTGCTCCGTTTGAGGCATTGTACGGGCGTAAATGCCGGTCACCTCTTTGTTGGGCAGAGGTGGGGGATAGTCAGATCACTGGTCCAGAACTTGTGGTAGACACAACTGAACGAATTGCTCAAATACGACAACGAATGGCGGCAACTCGTGACCGTCAGAAAATCTACGCCGATAAGGGCAGGAAACCACTAGAGCTCCAGGTTGGGGAGCGAGTACTACTCAAAGTTTCACCCTAGAAGGGTGTGGTTCGTTTTGGTAAACGAGGCAAACTTAACCCACGATACGTTGGACCTTTCGAAGTCATTGAGAAAATTGGCAAGGTGGCCTACAAACTGAACTTACCTGCAGAACTCAGTGCAGTTCACAACGTCTTCCACGTGTCGAATATGAAGAAGTGTTTGTCAGATGAGACCCTCATAGTTCCTTTGAAGGAGCAAACTATCGACGAGCAGTTACGATTCGTTGAGGAACCAGTTGAAATCACGGACCGGGATGTTAAGGTCCTCAAGAACACTAGAATACCTCTCGTTCGAGTTCGTTGGAACTCACGTCGCGGCCCAGAGTTCACCTGGGAACGCGAAGATCAGATGAAACAAAAGTATCCCCAACTATTCGTAAACAGTACAACCACTACTGAGGCTGAAGCTATGGAATTTTGGGACGAAATTCCAGATCAACGGGGGGAGGATGTGACACCCCAGGAAAACCAGGAAAACCATACAACTTAACTAGCTTCTTCAGTGAGTACTTACCAAATTTCGGGACGAAATTTCTTTCAACTTGGGGATAATGTGACAACTCAGAATTTAGAACCCTTCATTGTATCTTGATATAACATGCTTGAACGTTATGTGTTTATATATTAGTAAATGAAAGTTCGTGATTATCTTGATGTGCTATGTGTCATTTATGTGTACGTATAAAGTATAGTTTTATACAAGTATGTATGTAGTGAACCGGAACCAAAACACAAGGACCCGACTCGAGACCGCTTGGTCTCGAGTGAACAGTAAAATGGTGGGCCGGTTGGGCCATGCACCTCTCGAAACCCAAAACCAAGTATAAAAACCCCAAACCCACACTCACTCTCACACACTCCCCTCCACACTCTCCCTCTCTCTCTCACTAAAACCCTAAGTCTCAACATCCTTCTTCCCTCATTCTCTTGGATCAATCGGCAACAACAAGGAGACTCGGTCAAGCTCATCATCATCACTCGGACACTCCATTTTATTCATCTTCTTTACTATCTCGGTGCCTTTTCACAACCGGTTAGTGTTTTTAGATGCTCACTAAGTGTTTATGTGAATAATGGTGTTACTTGCTTTGATGAATAGCATGATGAATGTGTTATGAATGTTGTTCGAGTCTAATAAAGGCGTTTGTTCGGTTAGTGGTACTCATGTCCATGTTTGATATGCATATCTGTATATGATTAGGAAGGTTGAAGTGATTTGATAATTGTGACACTAGTTGATAGTAGGATGTGTATTAAATATCATGAAAATGGATGAATGTTAATGATAAATCTTGTGCAAGCATGCTAGTATTGATTGTATATGCTAGATTCAGGAGCCGATGATGATATTGACTTGAGTTCATGCTAGGAGGGATTGTAAATAAATCATGATTGCAAAATGATGAAAACCCTAGATGAAGAACTTGTTGAATGTGATATGAATATTTGAAAATTGCTATGTTTGATCCAATTGATTAAGGTTTTAGACAAGAAAACATGTTGATGCATTTTGGTTGGATAGTACACAAGATCATGAAATGGTAATCCTATTGGTTAGTACAATTCTGGGCAGATGTTCTAGAAACAGCAGGTGTGCGAGTCGAGACCTCAGGTTGCGACTCTAGACCATCAAGAAGACAACTCGAGATCAGCGGTTACGAGTCGAGAACCCCTAGTCTCGACTCGAGACCACATCGGCACACAATCAACAGGACTCGAGACCTTGGTTGCGGGTCTTGTTGCGACTCGAGACCACATGGTCTCGAGTGATGAATGCATGACCCGAGACCTCCGTAATTTTGACTCGAGAACTCCAAGACTTCAACTCGAGACCACACTATCTCGACTCGAGATCCCTAGTCTCGACTAGAGACCTCAAGACTATATTTTCTGTTTGGGCTTGCATGATGTTACTGGACTGCACACTTGGACTTTGTTTATCTAAGCATATGTTACTGTTGAACTCGTATGTGTTGTTGCTAAACTGCCACGTTTATACCTGCATGCCATGATCAATACCTCTATGCAGCTTGCTAGTATACGTGTAGAAAATATACGTGCATTACTTGGTTTGAATCTGACTTGTGTGGTAACCATACTAGGACGTGGTTGACCACAATTAGCTCAACCGAACTTTACTTATCTGCCGAGCTAATCTAAGGTGAGTTCACACTTTCTACAAAGCATGGGATTCCCAGGGGTTGGGAATGGGGTTAAGGAACATGGATTCCTCGTCCTTTCTTGGGTAGGACAGTACTGGATCAGGAATAAAATTCCTCGTCCTCATGGACAGTTAACTTTTACTAGACCAAAACTCTATCACGAAGTCCCTCCTTTTTATATCGACTTAATCGTCGGGCCAATGGCGAGCGGGTCATTAGTTAGATAGCGCTATTTAGGTCTGACAAGCCTCACACCGTGCCGCAGAGGACGGGCGTGAACTAATGGATCTGGGCACGTCAATGATGATAGACATTGACAGTTCAGGGCACATAAACATGACTACAGTCAGCGGTCGATATGGTAACGAGTCTAGTGTATACATGGGGTAGCCCCTACGGCTGGATTGCCAGAGTAAATGGGTTAAACAAATCACGTTTTCAACTATGGGGTAACCCCCACGGCAGGATGCCAGTTAAAGGAAACTGTTTTTGGAACAACTTAAAATGAACACCCAACCGTGAACTCACTCAACTTGTTGTTGACTCGTTACTACATGCTTTGCAGGTCAATAGGTACTTAGCTGGAGCTTGCATGGGGAAGGGTCGTTGTGGGACATGGACAGCTGTGTGCCATGTTAAACTTTGAAACGTTTAAACTTATGTTTTGGTTTTGAACATTATGCTTCTGCTTTGCAACTTAAACTATGTTTTGTTTGGACACCAATTGTATTGGTTAAACTTTTATAATTATTTACTTGCTTGTTCAATATGATTGGTGGCTGGATCCTGGTCAGTCACGCCTCCAAGCGGTGATACTCCGCGTGTGGATTTTTGGGGGGGGTGTGACACCTCGGCTCGGTTAGAATGTGAGCCAGCTCGGCTCGGCTCGTAACGAGCCGAATTGGCTCGGTTTGGCTCGCTTGGTATCTCAGCTCGGCTTAGTTCGGATTATTTTCTTTATAATATACATTATAATATATTACAATAAACTTGTTATTATTTATATGTATTTAGGCTTGTAATTTGATATCCATGACATGTTTTAATCTTAATTACCTTGCTAATGAACTAATATTGTATTTCGTTGAAATTTGAAACTTATTTTTCGTTGTTGAACATGATTTTGGCTTGTATTGTATTAGTATTAAATTATTTTGAATATGTTTTTTTGAAGTATTGAATAATATTTTAGGCTACTGAATTTTGTGAGCTATATATTATATTTTTCTTTTTAAAATCGAGCCAAACCATGCCGAGCCGAGCTAGCTCGGTTTAAAACCAAATCGAGCCCGAGCTTAGATTTTCAGCTCGGTTTCAGATCCGAGCCGAGCCGAGCCAGCTCGGTTTATAATCGAGCCGAGCCCGAGCTAACCCTGGCTCGGCTCAGCTCGGCTCATGAACAGCCCTACCCGACTACACCACAACCCAAAGAGAAGAAGTTTGTGAGCCACTAGACAAGATGGATAATGGGAAGACTAAAGAGCATATACCATCTTGGAAGGATGAGTTTGGTGATGAGTTGGTAGGTTTGACAACTCTTGAAGATGAAGAATTTGACCCTGTTGGTGATTTTGCTTATTTAGAAACATTACTTGAAGAGAAACCGACCAAGGAGATCAAATATACACCAAACGTAGAAGAAGAGATAGTGGCTGAAGAGTTGGATAGCCGGCCCGTAGAGAAGTTAGAAGATGAATCATCACCACAGTTACTAACACGGGAGAAGGCACGGAGAAACTTGGATCTACCTAGTCTGAGGGTGCAGAGATGGTACAAAAGGAAGCATAATGGAACATTGAAGTGCACAGACAAAAACCATTCTCCTCATTACATGCCACGAATCAAGTTTGGGCCAGGTAAGTTTAAATATTAGTGGGTTGACCCATTTGAGTTTTCTAGATTGTTTTTCAATTTCACAAATGATTTCTTATTGAAAACTGGTAAAAGGGTGGAGTTGAACGGCTTGGACAGGGGTTGGATAAAGGAGAAACCTCCTGATTAAATTCAAGTGTGGGGAGGTTTTGTAAAGTTTTGTAATTTTATATATTCGGTATATTCTTGGTAGTTTGTGATACGTTTTTATTAGTATATTGAATCGTTTATTTTGTACCATGAGTCTAAGGTAGTGTTTTTGAATCAGTTTTTGTGTCGAGTCGGTACTGCTCGGGTTTTTGCTTGTTTTTTTATGCAGGTTTGAATATGTACCACTCGTACTCAATCTCCATTCGGGCGATTTCGGAGCTGTACAACAAATTTCAAGGAATTTTCCAAGTATACCAGTCAGAGTAAAGGTCGATCGCGACTTGAATGCTATACGATCGAGCTGGATTGGATGAGATTTCTGGAGCTTACGTGATTACTTAACCAGCTAAGTCCTTTCCATTTATGCCCTTTTTTATGTCTTATTTATTTTTAGTCTTTTGAGTCGGTTTCCATCCTACATTGAGGGCAATGTAGAGTTTAAGTGTGGGAATGGGAAATTATCATTTAGGTCTTAGTTTTTGAGTCATAAAAATTAAAAAAAAATACCAAAAAAAATTGGAAATAAAAAAAATTGAAAAAAAAGTCTCTCGTTTTAAGAAGTTTGCAAAATAAAACGGAAAATGATAGAAAAGTCAGATATGTTCGGGTTTCAAATAATAATAATATGACAATAAAAAGTTAAACTTGTGTCTAACTTGGGATATGTGAGTAGGCTCGATCTGGTTTCTAGGTTTCTTTGATCTTAATATACCTAATTGTTAGTTTGCTAGTGGGTTCTCATCTAAGAAAAGTAGAGAAGCCAAAACCGCAAAAATAGTATAAGGAATGCCGTTATAAGCTAAAATTGTTAGAATTTTTTATTAAAGAAAAAAAATGCAATAAATGAGCTAGACCGAATAAATGACAAGGCCTATGTAATCTTTGTTGGGGATGGTGACTCTAACTTAGAATGCCTCTGGGATTGTTAAAAAGAAAATGCAAAAATACTGATGCCTATGTAATGTTCGTTGGGGATGGTGACTCTGACCTAGAATTGTCACACCCCAACCGATGGCGGAATCATCGGGGCATGGCACTGAGCGAAACAGATTGTCCAGAAGTTTCCATAACAATTATTATTACTATTCAATTTATATAATACGTCCCATACCATACCTTAAATAGCAAACAAATTATTACAGATAACATCAAGTCAAATATTTTGTTCCGACAACTCAGATTTTAAATATAAAATTTGTTCAAATGCTTCTAGAGACTCGATCTGCAAGATCTACAGACAACTATGCTCTAGACGCTTATTCTAAGCTCGCCTTCCTAGCAGATAAGCATCCTAATTGCCTGTCACATACGTTAAAATAAATTCAATACATAAAATGTAAAGGTGAGCATACAAGTTTGATAATAGCATATAGAGTTCGAAATAGTTTACGCATAACCAGCACGTACACAGAGGAAAACGAAGCATGTTAATTTTCGACATGGATCTATCAATACCAATGACTGCGGGGTGACTGCCCGAGGCAGTTCGCAATACATGATTACCACCGTAATCCATGCAAGTAATTGTCCTTAACAACCCCGTGTGAACGAGTGCTGAGTCCAAACTATAGTACTATCCTCGTTAAGGCAGGTAGACAGCATTCCACGTGTAAACATAACAACAAGCATTCATTTAGTCACATAATACATGCGGTATCTATTAGTGCTTGAAAGAATTGAGTAGTGTGTTTGATTGTGATTTAGAATAAGTAACGTATGTAACACCCAAAAGTGCTAAAGAAAAAAGGGTTCGAGTATACTCACAGTGATTGATGGATTGAAGGGAGCACTTGAGAGTAGGGTTAGCCTGAATAGTTCGATAGCATAACGATAAGCAACGCGTAAAACGTAAACAAATGTTGGGGGGTCAGACAGCCTGGTCGATCGGACGGTAGGTCCGATCGGACGGCTTGATCGTTCGGTTAACCAGTCCATTCGGACAGTCTGTCCGGTCGGTCAGTTGGGCCGATCGGATGGACTGTTCGAGTGGATTGTTTCTTCCTTTGAGAAGAATGTGTTTGTGTATGATGGTTTAACCTTTTGAGGTTTTTGTTGTAGTATTTGAAAACATTGAAGTATCCTTACCTTTCAGGTCGATCGATCGAACGGACCGTTCGATCGGTCGGCTTAACCGATCGGTTAGGTTCTTCAACAGCAAGTCCTTATCAGGGTGTCACCTGGTCGGACGGCTCGGCCGATCGAGTGGCACTCCAACGTGTTGAACAAGATGAAAATCAATTAAGTGTCGAAGCATAGTATCTCATGATCCGAAGAGTAATTCAAATCAGACTGTAGTCCGATCGATCAGCACTTCGTTCAATACTAGACTTCATGAAACTGTTAAAGTGTGGGGCCATGTGCTAGCCGATCGGTTGGCCTGGTCGATCGGCTGGCTTATCCGATCGGCTGGGTTGTCCGTTCGGACAGTCAGCCCGATCGGTCAGCTTCCTGACCTGGTCGACTTGTTCGTCTAACACTTGGTTGTTTTGATTGTTTGACGTTATATCGAGGTACTTTGACAACGAGTTGAACCATAGAACCCTCGTTCTTACTTGTTTCTCCTGCTCGGACAGGAATCACCCAAATCCGGCCGGTGAACTATTCGGAACGGAGTTTAACGTTTAACCCAAAATCGGTGAACCTCGTGGATAGAACCCGAGTCTTGAACTGCACAACTACTAGGATGATAAGTGAGTCGGTTCAAACTCTGTTTCTACCGGTTTGAAGGCATTGAGTGTAAAAGAGTTAAAAGAAAGTTGGAAAACATTCTTTCAATCCTTTTCACCGTGTAAATGTTTAGATCTATGATAGATCTTTGTTTATTTATGTGGAAATCGGCTAGATCCAAGTGATTCTTGATGGATTGAAGCCAAAACATGAAGTTCTTCAAGAACACCATGATGACATCATCCTTGAACACTTAAATCTTGATGATTTCACGGTTAAAAAGTAAGATTTGAAAGATAGAAAGGTGTAGGAGTGTGTATAGATCAAGAAAGTACAAGATTTAGGATGAAATCTTACCGGAATCGGAAGGAATCTGAGAAAGAAGGGGAGCAGGAGCTGGTCGGTCAGAGGTTTCCAAAAGTAGAAAGTTTGAAAGTGACAAGGGGTATTTATAGGCTTCCAAAAGAGGAAAGGGCTGGCCGATCAGTCAGGCACCCCGATCGGACAACCTGTCCGATCGGACAGCAGTCCGGTCGGCTGGGCCGTTCGATCGGCTGAGAGCCTGATCGTTCAGCTGCCTGATTCGAGCGTTCGGTGCGGTGATTTTTTGATATTTCGATTTCGATTGCGATTGATGAGAATACGATAGAGTTTCCTATTCAAGTTACTTTTAATCCCAACCACTATATCTAACATACAATCACCTATGTCGAGCCACCAATTATCATAATTCGATTTTGATTGAGTTTGATTGAGTTTCGAGTTTCGATTCGAGTTTCGATTGATTACCACACATAACATAAAGAAAACATGCACAAGTAACACATAAGGCACACACACACGTATACTAACACCAGAATTCGCGTAATTCGAGTCTCGAGTTCGATGGTGATTAGATTAGCTCGATTATTGGTTAATTGACTTTATCGCATTGTTACTTCCTATTATTCACAGTCGTTTAGCGTTTCGCATCGATTTAAACATTCGATTACTTTGATTAATAACACTTACTCCACATAATACAACTAACGAAAACATAGGCTAGATACAGTCAAAGGAGTCAATCTTGACTTTGACTTTGACTTTGACATTCGGTAACACGGGGTGTTACAGCCTCCTCTTGTTTAGGGAATTTCATCCCGAAATTAGGCTGAAAGCTGTAACATCACCGTGAATCACGTTTGGGAACTCTCTCTCTCTAGACTTTCACTTGAACAACTGCGGGTACTTCGCCTTCATGTCGCTTTCGAGTTCCCAAGTGAACTCTGCACCTCGTTTGCCTTCCCATCGGACATTCACAATAGGAATGCGCGAGCGCCTGAGTTGCTTGGTTTGGCGATCCATGATTTCGACAGGCTTCTCCACGAAGTGTAGCGTTTCGTTTATTTGAAGGTCGTCGAGAGGTACAATCAAATCATGCTCAGCCAGGCATTTTCGGAGGTTTGACACATGGAAAGTCGGGTGGACGTTACTGAGTTCCTCCGGTAGTTCGAGTCTGTAGGCGACTTTTCCGATCCTTTCCAGAATTTTAAAAGGTCCCACATATCGAGGCGCTAATTTCCCTTTCTTGCCGAATCTGACCACACCCTTCCAAGGTGATACCTTTAGGAGTACGTAGTTACCAACGTCAAATTCCAGGGGCTTGCGTCTTCTATCGGCGTAACTTTTCTGTCTATACCGGGCTTTCGACAAGTTGTCTCGAATCTGGAGGACTTTGTCAATCGTTTCTTGTAATAGCTCAGGATCGGTTAATTGCGAGTGACCGATCTCGTGCCATACAATAGGCGATCGACATCTTCTTCCATATAGGGCCTCGAATGGTGCCATTTGGATGCTGGTATGATAACTGTTATTGTACGAGAATTCGACTAACGGCAGGTATTTGTTCCAATTACCACTGAAGTCTATGACACACGCACGGAGCATGTCTTCAAGAGTACGGATCGTTCTTTCAGTCTGTCCGTCAGTTTGCGGAGGGAATGCGGTACTCAGGTTAAGCGACGTACCGAGTGCTGCTTGAAACGTTTCCCACAATCGCGACGTAAACCGAGCATCACGGTCAGAGATGATGTCACGAGACATACCATGATTACAAATGTTCTCGTCAGTGTAGATTCGGGCTAATCGTTCCACCTTGTAGTCTTCTCGGATTGGCAAAAAGTGGGCTGATTTAGTCAAACGATCAACGACAACCCAAATGCTGTCGTGACCTGATGACGTGGGTGGAAGCTTGGTTATGAAATCAATAGCTATACTCTCCCACTTCCATATAGTGATTGGCTGTTGTTCGAGTAAGCCAGAGGGCCTTTGATGTTCAGCCTTGACCCTAGCACAAGTCAGGCATCTTCCGACATAGAGAGCGATATCCCTTTTCATACTCGGCCACCAGTACTTGTAACGAAGATCCTGGTACATTTTATCGGCACTGGGATGAATAGAATACCGAGATTTGTGGGCTTCATCCATTAAAATCTTTCGTAATTCGGTCCGCTTAGGGATCCAAACACGATCCAGAAAATAGAAGATCCCATTCGATTTGCTTACAAGCTGAGCTCCATCGTGATAGATTCTCTCCTTCTTCTAGGTGCGTTCATTAAAGCAAGCATGTTGGGCTTCGCGGATGAGAGTTTCGAGATCGTGTTGGGCTTGGGTATTATGAATACTGAGCAAATAACTTCGTCTGCTTAGGGCGTCGGCAACGACATTTGCTTTGCCTGGGTGATAACGAATCTCACAGTCGTAATCGTTGAGGAGTTCTACCCATCGGCGTTGACGCATATTGAGTTCTTTCTGATTAAAGATGTGTTGTAAACTCCTGTGATCGGTGAAGATCGTACACTTGGTGTGACAACTCGAGTTTCCGACTTTCATATTTGTATTTATTGCACGTTGACTGTTTGGTTGATTACTTGTTTGACTTGTTTGCTTGGTAACTGTACACTATAATTCAGATGATTGTTTGGTATGCTATGTGATTTATATAAAGTGTTTTGGGTTGTGAATTTGTAAACTGGTAAACCGTTTAAGACTTGAGCAACTCGACGAAACACAAATGTGTTTCGCCATAATCCATACGACGAAACAGAAGTGTTTCGCCATAAACACACCCGACAAAACGATGTGTTTCACCGGCCTAGTGATTCGCGAAGCTCGTTAAGGGCCCAGTACATTAACTCGAGTATATTACGTTAATCGACTTCCTATTTCACACTTTTAAAATCGAAACCCTAGAGCTTCCTTTCCCTGTTGACGGCGATCTTGTGTTCCCGAAGCCCCGAATCGATCAAGTTATTAATTCCATCATCATTCTTGGTTAGTGTTTCACTTTTGTCTATTTAGTATTAATCGATACATGAAGCAGATGCTCGTTTGTGTTAAAGGTGATGTGTGTTAATATGTTTCTTGCATGAGTATTAAATATTGAAATCAAAATTGTGGTGTGTCAATTGAATTGAGTTGTCAGCTGTCAAGATTTATCTTGGTCCAATCAAAATGGTAGAGTCAACTATGACATCATTCTTGTAACAATTGATTCAGAAACAATGTCAGATTCATTATCTTGGTCCAATAGTATGACCATATGATTAGATGGTGGTCCAATGAGGCTTTAACTTTTATCAAGTATCACATGCTATTAATTGTTAATTGATGGCTGAAATATTTAACATGATGTATTATGATTGTCAGTGATCATGTGCTTGTTACATGTGTTTTTAAATTAGATATATATCAACATGCTATTATGGATAATGACTGAATGATCGTAGCAACCTACTGATGTCGGATGATTTGCTGAATAAATATTGCATGATTTCTGTATGATGATGATGTTGATGACGGCTGTTAATAAGAATTAGGGTTTCTGTGTAACCAATTAACGACGTAACTGACGTGTCCGACGAAACATAATTCACGACGAAACGAACACGACGAAACAAATGTGTTTCGTCATGGGTAAGTACGACGAAACAAGGGTGTTTCGCCGAAGGGTGTTAACGACGAAACAAGGGTGTTTCGCCAAATGGGAAATCGGCACAGTAACTTATTTATTTTCTGTTAAGTGTTAACTGAACTAACTAACTGCCGTTAAAGGTTAAACATAACTTGTACAAGTTTGTATACGTGCTTTGTACTATGTGATGAACATTGATTCAGTATCCACTGTGAATGTGCTTATACGTGAACTTTGTGAATACAAACTGATTCTGTACATATGCGTACCTTAGGACGTGATTGATTATTTGCGAGCACATACTTTAGCATACCGAGCAAACCAAGGTGAGTTCACACTTTTACTAAGGCATGGGATTCCCAGGGTATGGGAATGGGGATTGAAGGAATGAGATTTGAATAGATACTCGTACTTACACTGTTACTAGACTATCTACCATCATCCTCAGATGCGCAGGATACATACGTAAAACCTACGTATACTTGTACTCATCACTGTCCTCAGGTTGCGAAGGACACTCACGTAAAACCTACGTGAACTTATACTCACTACTGCCTCGGTTGTGTCAGGCACTTACGTAAAACCTACGTAAACAAGAACATGCTACTGTCTTCCGGAGTCAGGAAGGACACTTACGTAAAACCTACGTAAACCCCCGCGTACCCCTGTCCTCGGTTGTGAAGGACACTTACGTAAAACCTACGTAAACTTTGTACGTACTACTGTTCTCGGTGAGAAGAACACTTATGGTTACAAATAGTCTAGTGTATATGCAAACATGGGAAGCCCCCACTAATAGAAAATACTATCGGCCTAGTAGCGCCACATGTTACGAAGCAACCTTACTATTACGAACTTACTTACTGTGAACTCGCTCAACTAGTTGTTGACTCTCTGTTACATGCCTTGCAGGTCGTTAGGTATACATGGAGCTTGAACTGGGAGGCGCGTACGTTGTGGATAAGGATCGTGAATGCTTGGATTTAAACACTATGACATTTCATACTTTACTTATGTTGGGCTTTTACTTATATGCTTCTGCTAAATATTGATATTATACTTTGGTTGTTGAACCCCATTCATATCATTTGGTTTAAATTACATCTATTACTTATTATGTTCGATATGATTGGTGGCTTGATCCTGGTCAGTCACGCCTCCATGCGGTGGTATTCCGCGTGTGGATTTTGGGGGTGTGACACTTGGTACCATACAGATAGTGTCGCCATATCTTTAATGCAAAGACAACCGCGCCTAGCTCGAGATCATGGGTTGTGTAGTTCTTCTCGTGGATTTTGAGCTGTCGAGAAGCGTAAGCTATAACCTTGTCTCGTTGCATGAGGACAAAACCAAGGCCAAGGTTTGAAGCATCACAGTAGACAATGAAATCATCGTTCCCATCGGGCAATGAGAGAATAGGAGCATTGCAAAGCTTATACTTGAGGGTTTGGAAAGCAGACTCTTGTTCGGTTCCCCAAACAAAAGACCTGTCTTTTTGCGTAAGAGCGGTAAGCGGCACAGCGATCTTAGAGAATCCTTCGATAAATCGTCGATAATAGCCCGCTAATCCGAGAAAAGAACGGACTTCAGACGGGTTCTTTGGCGTAATCCAACTCCTAACTGCTTCAATCTTCGCAGGGTCGACATAGATACCTTAACTATTCACGGTGTGACCCAGAAACTGAACCTCTTCTAACCAGAATTCGCACTTGGAGAACTTGGCATAGAGTTGGTTCCCCTGGAGTAACTCGAGAACCAAACGTAGATGTTGCGCGTGTTCGGCTTCCGATTTGGAATAAATCAAGACATCGTCGATGAATACGATGACGAAACGGTCAAGATAAGGCTTACACACGCGATTCATCAGATCCATAAAAACCGCGGGTGCGTTGGTTAAACCAAAAGGCATAACAACGAACTTATAGTGGACGTAGCGAGTGCGAAAAGCGGTTTTGGGTATATCTTCTTCCTGAATACGTAACTGATGATAGCCTGAGCGTAGATCGATCTTCGAGAAACACGTAGCACCTTGTAGCTGATCAAACAAATCGTCGATGTGAGGTAGGGGGTAACGGTTTTTGATGGTCAACTTATTCAATTCCCGATAGTCGATACACATCCTGAACGACCCATCCTTCTTTTTGACAAAAAGGACTGGTGCGCCCCAAGGAGAGGTCTCGGGCGAATAAAGCCTTTTTCAAGTAATTCCTGGAGTTGGTTCGAGAGTTCCCGCATTTCGGATGGCGCGAGTCGATAAGGGGCTTTGGCTACGAGGTTAGCTCCAGGAATGAGGTCGATGCGGAAGTCGATATCACGATTGGGCGGTAATCCGGGAAGATCATCAGGGAACACTCGAGGAAATTCATGGACCATTGGGACGTCTCTGATTTCTGTCTTCCTTTTCTTTTCCTTCTCCGCTACTACGATGTTAGCCAAGAAAGCTCTATATTCCTTGCGGAGATACTTGCTAGCTTGGACACACGACATGAGCTTAAGACCTTTCGAAGCAGTTTCACCGTACACACATAATAAATCACCATTCGCGAGCGAGAATCGAATCATCTTGTCGAAGTACACAACTTCAGCATGGTTTTCGCGTAGAAAGTCCATGCCTACTATGATATCAAAACTTCCGAGTTGCATCGGAATAAGGTCGATTGGAAAGATGTGATTGTTGTGCTCGAGAGTACAATCATGGAGAACAGAGTTAACGGCGACAGTTCTTCCCGTAGCGACTTCAACTTCGAATGATGAGGGAAGATAAGAGCGCTTACGACTAAGGAGCTACTCGAATTCAAATGACACAAAGCAGTTATCGGCTCCAGTATCAAACAAACATGATGCATAAATACCATTCACAAGGAACGTACCATTAACCACGTTGTTGTCAGCCTGGGCTTGGCGAGCATTGATGTTGAAGGTTCTAGCGCGTGCTGCTTGTTGCTGCTGCTGAGGCTACTGTTGGGGCTCTTGCTTCACAACCCTGTTCGGGCACATGTTTGCAAAGTGGTTAGGGTCACCACATGCAAAGCAGACTCGAGCATTGATCGTGGGTGCTTGAGCTGCGTGTTGGCCTTGCGGGGGCTGGGAGTAGAGCTTGATGAGCAGTGGCTTGAACTGGGGCTTGACGAGGACCATAGCGACAATTGGCAGTAAAATGGCCGTACAGATTGCAATGAGCGCAGAAACGACAGGCAAGGCCCACCGGATGATGATATGAGCATGTCGGGCAGAGCAGATGGGGAACTGTGTAAGCACGCTTTGCTGGCGGCGCTTGAGTAATCGGTGTTGGTCGATGATGAGAATGCTGCTGAGCCGGTACGGCTTGCAGAGGAGCAGCAGTGGTAGTGACAGCACAGTTCTTGTTGCTGGAGCTGTTGTTGTTGTGCTTCTTCTTGCGGCGTGATGACTTGGATGTTTGAGCAGTGGTGGTGTCTGCGGTCAATGCAGTGGTAGCTTGATGCAGAGACTTGGAGGGCTTATCCCAGAAACCAGCTTTTACTCGCTTGTCGTTTATCTCGGCGGCAAGCAAGTAAGTTTCCTCAATCGATGAGGTCTTCGCGGCGTGAACAAAATCGCCAACACAATTGGGTAGAGCCCGAATGTACTTCTTGATGGCCATGTCTGATGTCTTGACTTGGTCGGGATAAATGATGCTGAGCTGTTTAAAGCGAGCAGTCAAGGCAGCGTTATCTCCATCCTTCTGCTTAATGCTCCAAAACTCGTCCTCCAGCTTTTGGCGTTCATGGGGAGGGCATAATTCGTCCATCATGATGGCTTTCAGCTCCTTCCATGTCAGCTCATAAGTTGCATCATTCCCGCGTTTGTTTCGTTCGGCCGTCCACCAGTCTAGGGCTCAGGACTGGAAGACGCCGGTCGCGTTTAGGGTACGGAGATTTTCTGGACAGCCGCTTTGGCGCAGAGTGACTTCGATAGAATCAAACCATTGAAACATAGCTATTGGGCCATCTTCTCCGGTGAATTCCTTTGGTCCGCATGCCTTGAACTGTTTAAAGCTAAAGACAGTCTTGGTAGCATCTTTGGGAGCTTCAGTCCTCGACTCCTCGGAAGATTTGCTGACGTTTTCATAGACATCGCTCATAGCTTTTGCTACTTGCTTGGCGATGATAGCAGCAAGACGTCTGTCTCTCTTCTCTTGGCGGGTAAGTGGGGTTCAGTGTCCGAATGACGACATGGTCTGCAACAGACATCGTCGTAGGTCTCAGACACATCAAAATCGAATCTCACCTCACGCGTCTACTATTTACTAAAGCTCAGGAACACGTCGAAACACGTATCGCATAAACACTTAAGCACAAAATCACAGATTCACGTAGTCACAAAAGCACATAAGCACGTAGGGCACGTAGAGCACAGAGACACAAAAGCACATTCCTATTTAATCACAGAGGCAGTCAGAATATAGAAACCTATCATTCAAGTTTGCGTGTCGTTCGTGTATAGGGATCGCGTATAACACATCGAGTAGTATAGTATAATCGTATATCATATCATAATGTCGTCTAGATTTGCAGCGACTTGTTAGCGTATTGAGATAGAAGAGCAATGCGAGTCGTGTGTGTTGATCGAAGTGATAGCAAAAATCGAATAATCCTCCCAAAATTTAAACACATAAACAGGTAATTACACATAAAACACATAAAATCGACGAATCGTCAGAGTCGGCAGTTGCGGGCTCAGAGTCGAAACACATAAAATCGAGAGATAGATTGTCTGCGGCTATTAGATGTCAACTACCCAAAGCGATTCGACTATTCTCAATAGACTTGTCCTCACATTTCGACTTTCGGGATCGTGTTTCTGCCTCGATTCTTGGGCATTCAGCACGTATTCCCTAGGTCATACTTGTGAGTTCAGGTAATTGGAGTCCGTCGAGGCTTTGGTGAGATGAGCAAAAGTTGGAATAAGTTGCCAAGGTTAGGGTTTCACCCTTAGCTTAGCAACTTCTTCCTTGTTTTAGTGAAATTTAGGAGATTATTCATCAAAATATGGATTTCACTCCTGATTTGGTATAATTCTCCTCGTTACACAAGCGTTCGTTATTGAAAAATAGTGAATAAATCATTGATAAAACAACATTGACCTAGCAGCTTAGTCAAGAGTTTGCGGTTTTCACACCTAATCCCGACTGAGTCACTTGTCGTTTGTCTGAAAATTCGAGTGCAGTGATGATGAGATTTAGCAGAATATATATAGCACGTAAGCTTGGTCTGTTGGTTCCTAACTATAGTTTAGGTCTCTAAGACTTCGACCCGGACTAGGTCGAGTCTAGCCTAATTCCCTATAGTTATGGCTCTGATACCAATCTGTCACACCCCAACCAATGGCGGAATCATCGGGGCATGGCACTGAGCGAAACAGATTGTCCAGAAGTTTCCATAACAATTATTATTACTATTCAATTTATATAATATGTCCCATACCGTACCTTAAATAGCAAACAAATTATTACAGATAACATCAAGTCAAATATTCTGTTCCGACAACTCAGATTTTAAATATAAAAATTGTTCAAATTCTTCTAGAGACTCGATCTGCAAGATCTACAGACAACTATGCTCTAGACGCTTATTCTAAGCTCGCCTTCCTAGCAGATAAGTATCCTAATTGCCTGTCACATACGTTAAAATAAAGTAAATACATAAAATGTAAAGGTGAGCATACAAGTTTGATAATAGCATATAGAGTTCGAAATAGTTTACGCATCACCAACACGTACTGTTAGGATCGGAGGCTGTCATGATTGTGCTCGTTTGTATAATTTTGACAGAACAATGAATATAAAATGAGATTGAGTGCAGCGGAAATGAAAAACAAACTTTGTGAACACAATCAGAAGAGAAAATAGTTTGGTAAACAAATGTTTTCCATTAAGTTGAATGATTGGGATACAAAGCAAATGATTACAGCATGTTTACAGAACTAAGCTCCCCCTCAGCCTGATACCCCAAGGTTGGTTGCACAAGATGAAAGGATTGGACTGAAGAAGAAGAATCCACTCAGTCAATCGAATGTAACAGTACAGGGTACTGCTCCATTTATAGGCACACCAAACCACTGAAGCATCTCAGCTGACGTCACCATGAAAGTGACATCTAACAAAATAACAACCTATAAACACTGTTCTAAACAAACTACTGATGTGTAACATCTGATTATAAGTACAATACAAAACAAGAGATAACAACTGCTTCACGTTCCACTGTTGTAGCCTGAGCACTGATGTTGAGCTTCAGTGCTTTCTTCAAAGGTGATTAGTCTTTGAATGGGCAGTGCTTGTGTCTTCAGCAGTACTAAGGAAACTGCAGTAGATAGAGCAACAGTGTTTGTCTTCAGCAGTCTTTAGAATTTCATCAGTGTTTGGTTCATCAGTTGTTATAGTGAGCAGTACTTAAGATCCATCAGCTGTTAGAATACCACTGTCAAGGGGAAAACCAAGTGTAAGCAGCTGTTTATTATGAGTCCACTGTTGTGATCCGGTTTTGGCTTTCATTATCTGTTCCTCTGGTAGGGTTCAATCCCAACAATCTCCCCCTAGAACAGATAATGCCAAAACCCTTCATTATTCTGGACCTTTATTCCTCATCAGAAGTTCCTTAGCTTGTTCTTTAAATTCTTCTTCAAAATTCTTGGAACTCAGGTCATCTTCATCCCTACACAATGTAAGTTCAAGGAGATCCTGCAAATCTTCAACACTAAGGCCTAGTGCTTCTTTCCTTGATATATACTTCATTTCGCCATTGGATCTGACCAAGGTCAATACGTGGGTCTTTTGATTAGACATCCACTTTAGTACTTTTAATCCTAATGGGTTTCTTGGGAGAGATTTATTTGATGATGAGTTTGGAGATGTTGGCCTTGTGAAAACTTACAGACTTTCAGACATTCTTTTGAAAGCCATCTCAATGACATTGTTAGCTGCAGCTATGTCTTCTGCAGTCTCCTTTTCGATCAGTTCTTGCCTCTCAAAGTCTGTCATGCCTGTCGAAGTGTTTGGTGATGCAGGCTTGATTAATACCTTCTTAAAAAGGTTCTGAAGCTTTGTTGAGTTCTCTTCTTTTAGACCCATTTTTATGATGGCATCATTGAAGTACTCAGCTTCCTTTTCTTTGATCTCTTCTTCAGACAGTTGTTTTCCTTCTTCTTGGTTTGTCACAAGAGTAGGATTATCTACTGATTTTAACAGTGTTTTGAGGTTTTCAATCTGTTGTTCAAGCTTCATCATTTGATCACGTTTCTTTGAAGTGCCTGAAACAGTTATCTTCCTTTTCTTCAGCCTTTCATAGGCTTTATCAGTCTGCTGCTTTGACCATTTTGATATGGCTTCAGCAGTATCCATTTTTGCATCCACCAGCTCCTTTTTCTTCATTTTGTACTCAGCAGTTAGGTCAGCAATGAGCTTTTTGTATTTGCTCCAATTTGGAGCATTCTTCTTCTTTTTAGGATCATTCTTGATTTTTTCAATCCTCTCTGCCTCATGCTTTAAAGCAACTATTGGCCATTCTTCAAACAGTTTTTCTTCAGCAGGATAGAATTTCTCTTTCATGATGTAGGCTAGATATTCTTTTCTTAACTTATTTCGTTGATCAGCCTTTTCTTTGTTTAGTTCTTGTGCAAACTCTTCCATCTGCTTTACTTTTGAGAGGAAGAATTCCAGTTTTTCAGCAATGGCCTCGTCACTTAGACCTTCACTTTCAACTTTAGCTCTTACTTTAGCCTGTCTTTCCTTGAGCTTGAGATAATCATCCATATCCTCTGGTGCCATAAAGCCTATGAGCGAGGGGAATCTTCTTTTTGAAGGATCTTCCTCTGTATAGAATTGCCTCATCTCATTTTTGATAGCTTCTAGTTCTAGTGGATATTTTGCAGCATTAGGATCATGTATGTCCTCATCGGCAGAGATTGGCTTTCTTTTTCTGGTAAAGAGCTTTGGTTGTGATGTAGGAAAGGTGAGAGCAGTGGTGGATGGTTGACTAACAGCTGTTGAAACAACAGGTGTTTCAACCGCTGTTGTCATTACAACTACTGATGTATCAGCAGATGTCTTCTGCTTTTGAGCAGGGGTTGTGATAGCAGTTGTTTGAGTAGTGATGAGTGACTGACTAACAGTAGTTGGAACAACAGGTGTTTCAACCACTGTTGTCATTACAACAGATGTTGTAACATCTGTTGTCTTCTGCTTTTTGGCAGGAGGTGATGATGGGGTGGCTTATTTTGATGGTGATGATGGTTTTGGTGCTGTAGACACAGATGATGGTGGAGCAGTAGTTGTGGTGGTATGTGTGGTGGTGTGTGGTGAAGTGGTGTGTGTTGATACTGCAGTTTTGGTTTGGCTATTTTCTGGCTCAACATATATACCATCATCAATTCCCTTTTTCTTCCACTTGATCTTCTCCCACTTTTTGGCATTATCTGAGAAGGGTTCATTCATGAAGAGAACAATGGAGGGAACTTTTCCAGAGGCACTTTGAATGTGAGCTTTGATAGCTTTGATATCTGCCTGGGTATCTTTGAATCTTGATTCCACCATATTTGTCAGCTTTTGAACATGTATAGCATGCTGCTGATCTGCCATCTGCTTTTGTCTTTCCAGCAGTGGTTGGAACATGGTCCATAACTCATTTGCAGCAGGTGACTGTTGAGCAGGTTCTTGAGCAGGAGGAGCAGTGGATTGGGCTTTCTGAGCTTTTAACAGCTGCTGCACCATATCTTTTATTTCAGCAACTGAGGTTTCCAGGTTTTCAACCTTGCCCGTCAATTCCTGGTATTTTGAATTATCACCTGAATTAACAGGATCATCTGAATCCCCACCAGCAGTGGTTTTACCAATGTATGACTTAGGAACAGAGTCCCAAAAATCAGCCATTGATGCCCCTTGTTCTTGGTACTGGGGACTTCTTTCTTCAGCACTTGATAACCTATTGATGTTGCCAGTAGTTAAAACAATCTCACTGGTGGTTCTCAGTGGTGCTATTGAAGAAATTGCCTTCAAGGGAGTCTTATGAATGTAACCACTGTCCCAATGCAAACCAGTGGGTTCAACATTTGTAGTGGCTGCTCCACTTGAACTACTGACAGGAATTACTTGTAATTCCTACAGTGTAACCTCCTCAGTTGTTGCTGGGATAACAGAGATATCAACATCAGACCCAGTCACTTGTGGGAGTATATTCTCAGTGATAGGTGTTTGAGAAGAACTGGTTTGTGTCTAAGTAATACCAACTGTATGCAACAAGGGTATCATGGATTGTGGTAATATGGATGGTGAGGGTGAAGGGGTTGAAAGAGACATGTCCTTGGGATTAGGACTGTGGAAGATGGATCCGAGTGGGTCCAGAGCTTCATATTGTGGGGTCCCTGTGCTTACAACCTGATCCTTTTGTGAGGATGCAGGAGGAGTTTGAGGCAAGGGTTGAGATCTTTCTTCCATCTGCTGTGAGGAAGTAGCAGCAGTGGTTATTGGTGACTTTTGTGCTGCCACTGGCATTGACTCTGGGATCTCATTTTCCAGAGGTGCCTTTGGTTTGGGTTTGGTGGGCTTTCTGGATGTTTTCTTTTTGGTTCTTTTTGTGGTGGCAGGTGTGGGTTTCAAAACAGTGGGTGTGCTGCTTTGATCACCTGGAGCAGTGGGGTCATCAGCCGATACCTGAGGAGCAGTTTCATCTGCTAAATTCTGCTCAGGTACCTCTGCTTTTGTTTTTATTGGTGCCAACATTCTAGAGAATGTTTCAGGTGTTAAACAGTTTATTTTAAAAGAAGCACCTTGTTTGGGCAATTCTGCATCTTCCTTTACAAATTTTTGTTCAAAATAGTAGCTTAAAATCTTGGAAAGAGCAGAAATGCTTTATTATCAACGTTTTTTACCAAGTCATCAAATATTTCCTGGGAATAGTTAAAATTTTCATTGTTTAAAATTGCATACCCCAGGCATTGAATTTTCGATGGTATTTCATTAAAAGACGTTGTTTTATTAGAAACACACATCAATAGAGTGTGAAACAAAAATCTGGGTGTAGAAGGGAAATAGCCTTTTTGTAAGGTATCCCTTTTTGGTTG
This sequence comes from Helianthus tuberosus, assembly GCA_030545235.1. Classification (NCBI taxonomy): domain Eukaryota; kingdom Viridiplantae; phylum Streptophyta; class Magnoliopsida; order Asterales; family Asteraceae; genus Helianthus; species Helianthus tuberosus. The sequence goes on along the minus strand of JARYGA010026057.1, from coordinate 10,983 downwards.
CTCTGCATAGCCCCTATTTATGAAATCCTTTTTCAACTCAGTTTTCGAAAAAGAAGTTTTACCTTTCAGATCATTGAGTTTGAAGACTTCAGAAATAGATTGTGGAGAGATTTGAATTTTTTTTACCCTGTATCGAGGAGTTGATGGCTGTGACAGTGTCTCCTTGTTTTTCAAGGGTGGCATTGTTCCAGAACTCTCTCTGGGTTTTTAGATAGATGGGAGCGTCTGCTGTTATCAAAGTTTTATACTTTGATGCAGATAAGGTGTCTATGATGGTGTCAAAGGTGTTGTCGGTTGTGGGTTTTGTGAGTATACCCACATAGTTGTGAGGGGCTTTGTAACGGATTTTTGTGGTTTCAGCGGCCATTTGAGTGGCGTCTGTTGGGGTGGAGGAAGAAGATGGTTTTGATTTTGACTTCGATTTTGATTTCGTCATTTTTTATGAAGAAGATCGAAGAAGGTTTTTGTGAAGAAGAGTGGGAAACTGCTTTGAGAAGAGAATTTTGGAATTCAATTCGACAGTGTGAGCCCCTATTTGGGTTTAATCAGGGTTTTATTTTAGGGAAAAAGTGAATGCTGATATAGCAGCGGTTATAACGATCTAACGACTAAGAAGCTGACCACGTGTCAACACCTGATGAAAGAGTAAATAATGGAGGACAGTTGTTTTGACAGCCACTGATGGATCAACCATCAGTAGTTACAACGGTAACAAAATGAGGCGGTGGATGATTTTTACTATCAGTGGATAGTATATCAGTGGATAGAACAATGATTTTGAACATCAGTGTTTTTCAAGATTTTCAAGGAGCAGGGGTTGACTTTCAGCAGTGGACAGACTTTAGAGAGCAGATGTTGAAGCACGACAGCATTTAAGGTACAACAGTGGTAGAAAGCAATAATGAAGGTCATTAGTATAACAACTGTTTGTGCAACAGTGTTTTGACTTTTGACAAATAATTTTAGCATCTGCTTGATCAGATGTGGGTATTGATTTTGTCTTGTGTAAACACAATATCATGTCCAACATCTGTTTAGCTTCAGAAATGCTATACTCAACAATTTACATTTTGGATGTAAATTCTCAAGTTTAAATTGCCAGCAGTTATCTCAGAAATCTTTGTTCAAGGCTTTGCCACATGTTCATTATTCTTGACAGTGGTTCAGCATCCCAGATGATGAAGTCTTTTCTACCAAGGCTACTCAATTTGTGTCTAATTATTTGAATTAGAACATGAGTATCTCAGTAGTTGAAAATCAATTTGCAATCAATTTTTGATCTGTGACAAACAAACTTGAGCTTAACATCACTTTGACATGTGTGCCATTTCCTTTTGATCAGATTTAGGGATAGAAATTTCACAAAAAAATAGGGAAATTATATCCTGACCGGTGAGAAAACTTTTACTATCAAAAATGAGTAAAAAGTCCAAAATATATTATTAAAGAAAATGAAGTAATATATCCGGTTTTATTTGAGAAAAACACCTTAAGAAATAGTTAAAGGATGTTTTGAAAATAACATCAAAATGATCCGACAGCTTTTCAAGTAAGAACATGATCATATCATTCTCAAGTTATTTTGACCATTGTTTAGGGTCATTTTCTTGACAATTGATTGTAAATTCTTCTTTTAAGGTCAATCACTGGAGATGCCATTGTTACCTGAACGATTCCTGTATTTGATGAAAGCACACAGTTGCATGATGACCACTGTTTACCCAACCTTGACCTCATAAGTGTTTTATGCTTATACTCTTTTCCTTTTGGCTTCAAGAGTTTTGAGATAAGCACACTTTTGAGTTTTGTTCATTTTCTTCTTCCCTTTTTACCCTTCCCATTCATAAGTAATAAGATACTTACTAGGAGGTTTTTATGAAAGAATCCTCAATCCAAAATCATTTTCAACAATGTTTTGAGAGATCTGGCCACATTTATACATGCTTTATTACCAATTCTCACATTACATATGATTTGGACAGTTTTGACCCCAGATTTTCTTCATGTGTTTTAACAGAGTTGATTTGGTCCTTTTGAGGATTCTCAACCTGCCTTTTAACACATAAGATTTCATGACTAAAGTTTTATTTCCCTCTTTCTAAGTCAGCAAAATACTAGTGTTTATTATGAACATAGGTTTTGTTAATCTGAGGTTCATACTTTAGCATAAAACATGATGAAATCATCACAAATTCCATAACAACAGTTGAAATCAATTTTGAATGAAAATAATCATACCATAGTTACCAGATAAGTTTCCAGATCTGGGGACTATGAGTGATTTATGCATGATATCACTAGTTGTTTGAGATTTGTTAATCTTATGACATCTTGGTTGTTTTACAGAGTATCTGATTTATCACTTTGAACATGATTTCTCATTGCTCTGTTTTCCAAGTAAATACAATCAATCTTCGAGAAACACGTAGCACCTTGTAGCTGATCAAACAAATCGTCGATGCGAGGTAGGGGGTAACGGTTTTTGATGGTCAACTTATTCAATTCCCGATAGTCGATACACATCCTGAATGACCCATCCTTCTTTTTGACGAAAAGGACTGGTGCGCCCCAAGGAGAGGTCTCGGGCGAATAAAGCCTTTTCAAGTAATTCCTGGAGTTGGTTCGAGAGTTCCCGCATTTCGGATGGCGCGAGTCGATAAGGGGCTTTGGCTACGAGGTTAGCTCCAGGAATGAGGTCGATGCGGAAGTCGATATCACGATTGGGCGGTAATCCGGGAAGATCATCAGGGAACACTCGAGGAAATTCATGGACCACTGGGACGTCTCTGATTTCTATCTTCCTTTTCTTTTCCTTCTCCGCTACTACGATGTTAGCCAAGAAAGCTCTATATTCCTTGCGGAGATACTTGCTAGCTTGGACACATGACATGAGCTTGAGACCTTTCGAAGCAATTTCACCGTACACACATAATAAATCACCATTCGCGAGCGAGAATCGAATCATCTTGTCGAAGCACACAACTTCAGCATGGTTTTCGCGTAGAAAGTCCATGCCTACTATGATATCAAAACTTCCGAGTTGCATCGGAATAAGTTCGATTGGAAAGATGTGATTGTTGTGCTCGAGAGTACAATCATGGAGAACAGAGTTAACGGCGACAGTTCTTCCAGTAGCGACTTCAACTTCAAATGATGAGGGAAGATAAGAGCGCTTACGACTAAGGAGCTTCTCAAATTCAAATGACACAAAGCAGTTATCGGCTCCAGTATCAAACAAACATGATGCATAAATACCATTCACAAGGAACGTACCATTAACCACGTTGTTCTCAGCCTGGGCTTGGCAAGCATTGATGTTGAAGGTTCAAGCGCGTGCTGCTTGTTGCTGCTGCTGAGGCTGCTGCTGGGGCTCTTGCTTCACAACCCTGTTCGGGCACATGTTTGCAAAGTGGTTAGGGTCACCACATGCAAAGCAGACTCGAGCATTGATCGAGGGTGCTTGAGCTGCGTGTTGGCCTTGCGGGGCTGGGAGTAGAGCTTGATGAGCAGTGGCTTGAACTGGGGCTTGACGAGGACCATAGCGACAATTGGCAGTAAAATGGCCGTACAGATTGCAATGAGCGCAGAAACGACAGGCAAGGCCCACCGGATGATGATATGAGCATGTCGGGCAGAGCGGGTGGGGACCTGTGTAAGCACGCTTTGCTGGCGGCGCTTGAGTAATCGGTGTTGGTCGATGATGAAACTGCTGCTGAGCCGGTACGGCTTGCAGAGGAGCAGCAGTGGTAGTGACAGCACAGTTCTTGTTGCTGGAGCTGTTGTTGTTGTGCTTCTTCTTGCGGCGTGATGACTTGGATGGTTGAGCAGTGGTGGTGTCGGTGGTCGATGCAGTGGCAGCTTGATGCAGAGACTTGGAGGGCTTATCACAGAAACCAACTTTTACTCGCTTGTCGTTTATCTCGGCGGCAAGCAAGTAAGTTTCCTCGATCGATGAGGTCTTCGCGGCGTGAACAAAATCGGCAACACAATTGGGTAGAGCCCGAATGTACTTCTTGATGGCCATGTCTGACGTCTTGACTTGGTCGGGACAAATGATGCTGAGCTGTTTAAAGCGAGCAGTCAAGGCAGCGTTATCTCCATCCTTCTGCTTAATGCTCCAAAACTCATCCTCCAGCTTTTGGCGTTCATGGGGAGGGCATAATTCGTCCATCATGATGGCTTTCAGCTCCTTCCATGTCAGCTCATAAGCTGCATCATTCCCGCGTTTGTTTCGTTCGGCCGTCCACCAGTCTAGAGCTCGGGACTGGAAGACGCCGGTTGCGTTTAGGGTACGGAGATTTTCTGGACAGCCGCTTTGGCGCAGAGTGACTTCGATAGAATCAAACCATTGAAACATAGCTGTTGGGCCATCTTCTCCGGTGAATTCCTTTGGTCCGCATGCGTTGAACTGTTTAAAGCTAAAGACAGTCTTGGTAGCATCTTTGGGAGCTTCAGTCCTCAACTCCTCGGAAGATTTGCTGACGTTTTCATAGACATCGCTCACAGCTTTTGCTACTTGCTTGGCGATGATAGCAGCAAGACGTCTGTCTCTCTTCTCTTGGCGGGTAAGTGGGGTTCGGTGTCCGAATGACGACATGGTCTGCAACAGACATCGTCGTAGGTCTCAGACACATCAAAATCGAATCTCACCTCACGCGTCTACTATTTACTAAAGCTCAGGAACACGTCGAAACACGTATCGCATAAACACTTAAGCACAAAATCACAGATTCACGTAGTCACAAAAGCACATAAGCACGTAAGGCACGTAGAGCACAGAGACACATAAGCACATTCCTATTTAATCACAGAGGCAGTCAGAATACAGAAACCTATCATTCAAGTTTGCGTGTCGTTCGTGTATAGGGATCGCGTATAGCACATCGAGTAGTATAGTATAATCGTATATCATATCATAATGTCGTCTAGATTTGCAGCGACTTGTTAGCGTATTGAGATAGAAGAGCAATGCGAGTCGTGTGTGTTGATCGAAGTGATAGCAAAAATCGAATAATCCTCCCAAAATTTAAACACATAAAATCGACGAATCGTCAGAGTCGGCAGTTGCGGGCTCAGAGTCGAAACACATAAAATCGAGAGATAGATTGTCTACGGCTATTAGATGTCAACTACCCAAAGCGATTCGACTATTCTCAATAGACTTGTCGTCACATTTCGACTTTCGGGATCGTGTTTCTGCCTCGATTCTTGGGCATTCAGCACGTATTCCCTAGGTCATACTTGTGAGTTCAGGTCGTTGGAGTCCGTCGAGGCTTTGGTGAGATGAGTAAAAGTTGGAATAAGTTGCCAAGGTTAGGGTTTCACCCTTAGCTTAGCAACTTCTTCCTTGTTTTAGTGAAATTGAGGAGATTATTCATCAAAATATGGATTTCACTCCTGATTTGGTATAATTCTCCTCGTTAAACAAGCGTTCGTTATTAAAAAATAGTGAATAAATCATTGATAAAACAACATTGACCTAGCAGCTTAGTCAAGAGTTTGCGGTTTTCACACCTAATCCCGACTGAGTCACTTGTCGTTTGTCTGAAAATTCGAGTGCAGTGATGATGAGATTTAGCAGAATATATATAGCACGTAAGCTTGGTCTGTTGGTTCCTAACTATAGTTTAGGTCTCTAAGACTTCGACCTGGACTAGGTCGAGTCTAGCCTAATTCCCTATAGTTATGGCTCTGATACCAATCTGTCACACCCCAACCGATGGCGGAATCATCGGGGCATGGCACTAAGCGAAACAGATTGTCCAGAAGTTTCCATAACAATTATTATTACTATTCAATTTATATAATATGTCCCATACCGTACCTTAAATAGCAAACAAATTATTACAGATAACATCAAGTCAAATATTCTGTTCCGACAACTCAGATTTTAAATATAAAAATTGTTCAAATTCTTCTAGAGACTCGATCTGCAAGATTTACAGACAACTATGCTCTAGACGCTTATTCTAAGCTCGCCTTCCTAGCAGATAAGCATCCTAATTGCCTGTCACATACGTTAAAATAAAGTCAATACATAAAATGTAAAGGTGAGCATACAAGTTTGATAATAGCATATAGAGTTCGAAATAGTTTACGCATCACCAACACGTACTATTAGGATCAGAGGCTGTCATGATTGTGCTCGTTTGTAAAATTTTGACAGAACAATGAATATAAAATGAGATTGAGTGCAGCGGAAATGAAAAACAAACTTTGTGAACACAATCAGAAGAGAAAATAGTTTGGTAAACAAATGTTTTCCATTAAGTTGAATGATTGAGATACAATGCAAATGATTACAGCATGTTTACAGAACTAAGCTCCCCCTCAGCCTGATACCCCAAGGTTGGTTGCACAAAATGAAAGGATTGGACTGAAGAAGAAGAATCCACTCAGTAAATCGAATGTAACAGTACAGGGTACTGCTCCATTTATAGGCAAACCAAACCACTGAAGCATCTCAGCTGACGTCACCATGAAAGTGACATCTAACAAACTAACAACACCTATAAACACTGTTCTAAACAAACTACTGATGTGTAACATCTGATTATAAGTACAATACAAAACAAGAGATAACAACTGCTTCACGTTCCACTGTTGTAGCCTAAGCACTGATGTTGAGCTTCAGTGCTTTCTTCAAAGGTGATCAGTCTTTGAATGGGCAGTGCTTGTGTCTTCAGCAGTACTAAGGAAACAGCAGTAGATAGAGCAACAGTGTTTGTCTTCAGCAGTCTTTAGAATTTCATCAGTGTTTGGTTCATCAGTTGTTATAGTGAGCAGTACTTAAGATCCATCAGCTGTTAGAATACCACTGTCAAGGGGAAAACCAAGTCTAAGCAGCTGTTTATTATGAGTCCACTGTTGTGATCCGGTTTTGGCTTTCATTATCTGTTCCTCTGGTAGGGTTCAATCCCAACACGTACACAGAGGAAAACGAAGCATGTTAATTATCGAAATGGATCTATCGATACCAATGACTGCGGGGTGACTGCCCGAGGCAGTTCGCAATACATGATTACCACCGTAATCCATGCAAGTAATTGTCCTTAACAACCCCCGTGTGAACGGGTTCTGAGTCTAAACTATAGTACTATCGTCGTTAAGGCAGGTAGACAGCATTCCATGTGTAAACATAACAACATGCATTCATTTAGTCACGTAATACATGCGGTATCGGTTAGCGCTTGAAATAATTGAGTAGTGTGTTTGATTGTGATTTAGAATAAATAACGTATGTAACACCCAAAAGTGCTAAAGCAAAAAGGGTTCGAGTATACTCACAGTGATTGATGGATTGAAGGGAGCACTTGAGAGTAGGGTTAGCCTGAATAGTTCGATAGCATAACGATAAGCAACGCGTAAAACGTAAACAAATGTTGGGGGGTCGGACAACCTGGTCGATCGGACGGTAGGTCCGATCGGACGGCTTGATCGTTCGGTTAACCAGTCCGTTTGGACAGTCTGTCCGGTCGGTCAATTGGGCCGATCGGATGGACTGTTCGAGTGGATTGTTTCTTTCTTTGAGAAGAATGTGTTTGTGTATGATGGTTTGACCTTTTGAGGTTTTCGTTGTAGTATTTGAAAACATTGAAGTATCCTTACCTTTCAGGTCGATCTATAGAACGGACCGTTCGATCGGTCGGCTTAACCGATCGGTTAGGTTCTTCAACAGCAAGTCCTTATCAGGGTGTCACCTGGTCGGACGGCTCGGCCGATCGCGTGGCACTCCAACGTGTTGAACAAGCTGAAAATCGATTAAGTGTCGAAGCATAGTATCTCATGATCCGAAGAGTAATTCAAATCAGACCGTAGTCCGATCGATCAGCACTTCGTTCAATACTAGACTTCATGAAACTGTTAAAGTGTGGGGCCATGTGCTAGCCGATCGGTTGGCCTGGTCGATCGGCTGGCTTATCCGATCGGCTGGGCTGTCCGTTCGGACAGTCAGCCCGATCGGTCAGCTTCCTGACCTGGTCAACTTGTTCGTCTAATACCTGGCTGTTTTGATTGTTTGACGTTATATCGAGGTACTTTGACAACGAGTTGAACCATAGAACCCTCGTTCTTACTTGTTTTTCCTGCTCAGACAGGAATCACCCAAATCCGACCGGAGAACTATTCAGAACGGAGTTTAACGTTTAACCCGAAATCGGTGAACCTCGTGGATAGAACCCGAGTCTTGAACTGCACAACTACTAGGATGATAAGTGAGTCGGTTCAAACTCCGTTTCTACCGGTTTGAAGGCATTGAGTGTAAAAGAGTTGAAAGAAAGTTGGAAAACATTCTTTCAATCCTTTTCACCGTGTAAATGTTTAGATCTATGATAGATCTTTGTTTATTTATGTGGAAATCGGCTAGATCCAAGTGATTCTTGATGGATTGAAGCCAAAACATGAAGTTCTTCAAGAACACCATGATGACATCATCCTTGAACACTTGAATCTTGATGATTTCACGGTTAAAAAGTAAGATTTGAAAGATAGAAAGGTGTAGGAGTGTGTATAGATCAAGAAAGTACAAGATTTAGGATGAAATCTTACCGGAATCAGAAGGAATCTGAGAAAGAAGGGGAGCACGAGCTGGTCGGTCAGAGGTTTCCAAAAGTAGAAAGTTTGAAAGTGACAAGGGGTATTTATAGGCTTCCAAAAGAGGAAAGGGCTGGCCGATCGGTCAGGCACCCCGATCGGACAGCAGTCCGGTCGGCTGGGCCGTTCGATCGGCTGAGAGCCTGATCGTTCAGCTGCCTGATTCGAGCGTTCGGTGCGACGATTTTTGATATTTCGATTTTGATTGCGATTGATGAGAATACGATAGAGTTTCCTATTCAAATTACTTTTAGTCCCAACCACTATATCTAACATACAATCACCTATGTCTCGCGCTGTCTTTTCGCCACCAATTATCATAATTCGATTTTGATTGAGTTTCAAGTTTCGATTCGAGTTTTGATTGATTACCACACATAACATAAAGAAAACATGCACAAGTAACACATAAGGCACACACACACGTATACTAACACCAGAATTCGCGTAATTCGAGTCTCGAGTTCGATGGTGATTAGATTAGCTCGATTATTGGTTAATTGACTTTATCGCATTGTTACTTCCTATTATTCACAGTCGTTTAGCGTTTCGCATCGATTTGAACATTCGATTACTTTGATTAATAACACTTACTCCACATAATACAACTAACGAAAACATAGGCTAGATACAGTCAAAGGAGTCAATCTTGACTTTGACTTTGACTTTGACATTCGGTAACACGGGGTGTTACAAGAATGCTTCTGGGATAAGGTATGCATAGTCAAAAGCTCAAAAGAAAAGAAAAAAAATGAAAAATTTTGATGTTAAATTCTTTTGATTTTGGTATAAAACCGTTAGAAAATAGTCTAGTGACTTTTCCTTTTGTTCTATAAGCTTAAGGCGGGATTAGGTGAAACTGCAATTTTTAGTGTGAGACCCTAGATAGATTAACCAAACTTGAACCTAAATTGTATGATAAGGGCTTGGAACCGGGTTTGGGTTTAAGTGGACAAGTATACTTGCAATCGCGGTTAATACAAGTTTTAATTTTAATAAGTAATCTAGACTTTTGAACCTAAATATTATCTGATTCTGACTCCGTTTGCATAAGTCTTTTTCAGGGACGAAAAATGTTTAAGTGTGGGGATATTTGATGTGTGGTAAAATATACATATTTACCCCATGTAAAATGTATAATTATTGTATAGTTTTTATTTGTTTTTTTTAGTTTTTAGTATTATATTATGTTATTTTGTGTTTTGACAGGTCTTGGTGCAAATGGAGTGAACATGAGGAATAATTAAATAACCTGCCAGTTGAGTAGAGTAGGGCGCCAATGACCGAACTAAAATCGCCACTATTTTCCTTGATTGGGCTGAGCCCACTTATCTCTATAGTATAAAACATAGGGGCTGCATATGAAATACATGGGCCGCCCACTGTCAACCATGCAAGTCCACGATGAGTTTGGGAATTGTTTTGTTCTTTGGGCTTGTAAAACAAAATTAGTGGATTAAAAATTAAAAAAAAAAACCAAAACCCTAAAGGAATGAAAAAAGAAATATATATGGACGTCAAGTTCATGATCAGAGGACTAGGATTGGCTATTATTATTATTTTCGAAAAAGGCAGTTGTGGAAGGCAATTATAAAGCACAGGAGACAGAATACGCAAATTAGGAGGATTCCATTTAATATTGTTTTCGAAAGCAACAGTTGTGGGATTGGGCTATTATTTACGAAATACATAGAAGTGGGCCGCCAAAAATCAAATGTCCCAGCCATGCATGCATATCACGACAACATGGGGTTTTGTTTTGTGTTTTTGGGCTTTTGAAACAAGAAGTTAGTGGATCAAATAAAAAACCCTAATGGCACCATATATGCATATATTTTGGACGTGAGTTGGGGAGGATGGTTATTATTTTTTGAGAATCTTCTCGACAACATCAGGAGGCAGAACAGTCGGTTGAAGGGGAGACATAAAAAGGATACAGACGGCAGATACGAGACGGAATAGGAAGCCGTAAGAGAAGAATAGGGTCGACTACAACTCGTTAGTTATTTGGTTTGTTTTTACTTTGTGTTTTCTAAACTTGATACTATGGATTATTTATTGTATGAGACTTATTTCTTTTTCTTGAATATGATTCTTGGCTAATTTTCTTATGCTACCTAGGCCTAGATAAACTATGATTTAATGTTTTGACTATTCGGTTTTGACTAGTGATTAAATTGGATTGATTTACATATTCCTGTTTTATGATTGTTTATGAATTTGTATGCTTGTCTTGGTTGTGATTGGTTATTTGGTTATGTGATCTTGTTAGTCTGGTCTAGAACTATTTAGATCATTCTAGGTTCGTTAATCTATTAGGTTTTCGGTCTAGAGTTTGAGATTAGAGATAATTCAAGTTTAACTAAATTAATTAAAATCAACTGAGTATAG
>JARYGA010026056.1:0-31641 GCA_030545235.1 Helianthus tuberosus | reverse complement strand
AAATTGATTTGAATGCACTTCGGCAAAATTTTTAATAACTTGGGACAATTATTTGTATATAATCTTGTATACAGTTTTACTTATTTGTCGTCCATCAGGGCCGGTTGGTAGGGCCGGTCTAGATCAACTGACACGCCACAGGTATAATACCCACAAGGTTAGTCCTTTAAGTGGGCTACCAGCTTTTACATAGGCAACTGTCAGGTGTACGCCTACACCCCGTGCTTAGGTCGTGGCCATTTCTTTGAATGATGCCAAGGATATCCGGGACATGGTCATTTAACCCCCAAAGGCCATACACCAAATAATACATATTAAACGGGTTGTAAATACATTAATCACAATACGATTTAAATAACTAAACACCCGACCAAGCGGTATTATTATAATACCGTATCCCAAGCCCGTATAGGGAAAATAAGTTAAGAGTATTTTCCTGAGCAAAGTATAAATCAAATACAGCAAGTGCAAGTAGCTTTTACTGGTCTCCTAATCTGGAACGAAGGTTTGTAATAACCTATTAGATTTCTAACCGGTCTTTAATTAAGCCTAAGCTTAGACCGATTAGTTTTAAAAAGGAAGACACGGTTCAAACGCATGACGAAGCGAAGACCGGTTTAGAATGTGGTTTTGACCCGACAAGCTTGTATACTTGTTTAATATGGGTAACTTAAACACATTCTGGATTTTGAGACAAAAACGATATGGTTCGACCCGTTTCGGCTAATATATGCAAACTAGTTACATACGCCGATCCGAACGCGAAAAGTGCGTAACGAGTAACCAAATGAGTCATATACAAGTTTCCTAAGTTAATATGCATTAAATATGTTGTGACATCAGTAAGATATCTTCTATTATGCCCAAAACGTATTTAAACACAATATACGCCCCGTAGGGGTATTGTGGTCATTTAAAAGGTTATAAAAGAGTTTAAATATAAAACTGAGTTTCGGGTCTGATGTAATCAGTAAAAATACTTACTTTACTAAGTTATATGAGTAGGGTATAACATATAGGTGAAATTTATCCTTTATAATCAAACTATGCATCTTAAGGGCATTTTGGTAATTTCACTTAAGCTTAAAAGGTCAAAACTAGAAATCTGAGTTTAAAACTTTAGCTTACTGTAAAAATATAATAATTTACTTAAAATATCAGTAGGTATCAAACCTTATGTGCTTAACAAAATCTTAATACATACTATGCGTAAAAAATGCCTAAAAAGGCGATTTGGAGCCATTTCCGGGTTTTCAAAGGAAAGCTGATATTTTTATAATTCCAGAAGGCTCAAAATACTCTATTTATTATTTAAAATCAGTAGCAAAAGGTTTGGGGTCAAAAGGTTTTATAAAACTCATTTTATAGCCCAAAAGGGCAAAACCGGCATTTAACGAATTAAGCTTAGAACTCTAAGTTATGCTTAGCCTAAAAATAAATAAAAATCTCCAAAAATCCCAAAATATTATTTTATATCAGTAGGTGAAAATTTTAGTGTCAAAAATCGGGTTTAGATAGGCTATATGCAAATTATTCGGTTTAATTACTAAAAAGCTTCTTATTTACGCTAATGAGCATAACTCCCAATCTATACCTCAAATTGATATCAAATTTTGGGTACAAGTTTATAAATCAGTAACTAAGGTTACTACTCTTTTACATTTTCAAAAATCACGTTTTAAGGTCAAAATGGCATAATAGTCAACATTAAAGCATTTAACGGAAACGTGCATATGAATCGGATATAAATGAACCAAGTTGTATAATCACAGAGGGTTATACTTATAGGTAACTTGGTCCTAATAAGGCTCTAAGGCATTCCTAAATCATGCTCAAACGGGTCAGAACTGAAAGTCAAAGCATAAGTCAAACTATGCGACTTTCGGTTCCGAACCGAGCCTAAACTGAAAATTGTCGGGTTGAACATGTTTAGACATGTTCTTACATTAATTACCAAGTTATATGAGTGATAAAACAGGTTGCATAGCTTCTTTATTGTTAATTATGCATTAATTTGAAAATAAGCTTTCTGTTGACTTTTTAAAGTTAACTTTGACCCGACAATTGACCTATTTAGAGTGGGAATCAGAGAGTACCCTTTTAAGGGTTTATCACCCACATAATTACCTACTCATAGGTACTTTCAATTTAAAATTTGACTGGACAAATTAAGATTAATGACGAAGTCAAATCTTAATTACGACGGTTTGACTTTACGCTAATAAACTAAGCAAAACTGAATTAGAAAGGATTAAGGACACTTACAAGGGTCCTAAGTATGATTAGGTAGCCTATGGAAACTTGTTGCTGATCAGGAGAGCTCCAGAAACTATCTTGAGAGAAGTTGCAAATGATAGACCAAAATGTAGCAAGTTTGATCTTCTTATATAGTGAACTCAAATGCCTTGGATCATGCCAAATTAGTCTATATGTGTAGTAAGATCATCCCAGGTGTACCTAGGATGCTAAAAACCACCTAGAGAGTCCCTGATTTTCGAATACCACTTAAATGAGGCGGTGCAACCGGTTATACAGGCAGCTGTCCTGAAAAACGCCCAGATGCAGGCCTTGCGCACCGTAAGGTTCTGGGGCTTGAGATGCGCATGTAACAACCCGCACTTTTGTGCGTTGTAACTACTCGTTATACTCGTTACGCCTAGCACCGGAGATTCGGATCATAATGTAACCATATCGTACATATCGCTATTCGAAGGATAATCGCATATTTTCGAAATACAATATCACTATACTACACCATTATCACACTAACGCTCACGGAGGCATTGAGTGAGGACCTATTCTACCCTCCTCAGTGGCCGTGATGTGTCGAACGTAAACAATTAACGCTAACAAGGATTCTCGGGTGAGTGCTGTAGCTCCAGTCGTCGTGACGATGATGACAATACGAGTAAACGGTACCCCGTCAGTCTTTGTGGCACTACACGAAATAACGTTCACGATGACATCAAGAAAGGACCTATACTACCCTCATTGATGGCCGTGAAACGTCGCTAATAATCGCATACTCGAATCGGAAACCGATTGTTAATTATCAAAACTTGGGATTATGGATACGTAAATACGACCCCTAGTGATATATATATAATAATAACAATATAATGATAATATAAATTAATTATGGAAAGTACGCACTTCGAAAGCTATCAAAACGATCAAAACGGAGAAGTCCAACACGTCAGGATAGCCATCCGGACGGATAGGCCATCCGGACGGATGGGCCATCCGCACGTATGGGCCATCCGCACGGATGGGCCATCCGCACCAGAACCCCCTTCTTCTCCTCTGTAGCTTATAAATACCCTGTCACACCACTTGAACAGTGATGTGACAGCTCCTATTCAACCAAACACGCTCCAAGACCCTTTTCTCTCGATTTCCTCGCGATTCCGGTGAGATTTCAACCTAAAACTTGTACTTCTACAATCTACACTCGATTCTACATCTTTCTATCTTTCGAAACTCAAATTCTAACCGTGAAATCTGCGGATTTGAGGCGTTTTGAGGTGATGTCACCAAAAGTTCTTATGAACTTCAAGTTGGGGTCTCATTTCACTATAAACGACTCAGATCCGGGTGATTTCCACATGTTTTAATGACAATTCTCACCTAAATCTGTGCGATTTCGGGTTAACCATGAAGGACCATCACGAACGGCCAGATCTGATGGAACGGGGTGATTCCCGGCTGTTAGAACGAGTCGGAACTGACGGAACTTCAAGTGTTAGTGCGAAATTACACTACCCAAGTAAGAACGAACGTATTCCTTCCGTTAAACACTCGGAAACAGTGTTCAGAGTGCGAAACAGACATGGCAATCCGCACGGATGACATGTTAGCCCGCACGGATGACATGTCAGCCCGCACGGATGACATGTCAGTCCGCACGGATGGCACATGTCCGTACGGATGACTTGTCACCCGCACGGATGACATGTCACTCGCACGCACCACTCATCCGCGCGCACAAGCAAAGTCAGCCCGCACGGATGGCACATGTCCGCACGGATGACTTGTCACCCGCACGGATGACATGTCACCCGCACGCACCACCCATCCGCGCGCACAAGCAAAGTCAGTCCGCACGCATCACCTTCATCCGCACGGATCATCTGTATCCGGACGGATAACATGCCATCCGGACGGATGACTTGTCATCCGGACGGATAACATGTCTAACCGCACGGATGAGGACCATTCAACCAAATGAGTAACTTTTCAAGGTAATCTTGCTTAACCGTATATCGTTTACTCTATTCTTCAAGAATCATTACAGACATACTCGCAACCGACTCGAACAAGTTGAAATTCCGCTGAATACGCACAGTGAGTATACTTGAACCCTTTTTAATCGAATTTTGGGTGTAACATACGTTTCTAACAAATCGAACTTATCAATCAAATTATTCAATCAATCGAATTATCACTTGCGAATGACTGTTATGCATAGATATACGTGATGCTAGTTGCATATGTGCTAGGGCTTATACTCGCGACGTCCCACCACGACTAGTATAGTACTATTGCGCCCGACGGGGTCTAGTTATGCCATCGTACATTCGATCATCGAGGACTTAGTTGGTAGTATCAGTTTTGTGAGTATATATGTCGTGTATTACGTTTATGCATATGGAAATTCGCTACACTTTTATCTATTATGCTACTTATCAAACCTGTATACTCGCCAATACTTTTGTATTGACAAATATTTAACGTATGTTGCAGGTTAGATCGCAGACTATATCAAATCAAGCTAGGAAGTCTAGAAACTCAACTAAAATCTAGGTTGTCGGATTTGTATTGTTCGAGAGGACAATAAATCTGTGATAACTTATGTGATTGTATTATTTGTTAGTATGGGATAACGAATGTATTAAATATTATCGCAATATAGTTGTTATGGATTCTCTTGAGCAATCTGATTCGCCTAGTGCCGTGCCCCGATGATTCCGCCATCGGTTGGGGTGTGACAGATTGGTATCACAGCCATAACTATAGGGAATTAGGTCAGACTCGACCTAGTCCGGGTCGACGTCTTAGAAATTGACCTAGTCTATAGTCTAAGTACCAACAGGCCGACTCATACAAACCCGGTGGGGTTTGTATTGGGCTTACCTGATACTCTCGATCGAAATTTGCTAAAAGATACAACTTTGTGCGAACCCCGCGTACTACAACTTCACACGAAGAAGCCTTTCCTAAGGCTGAAATACTACTTAGCCTTTCCTAAGGCCGACACAATACACACGTTTTCGAAAATACTCGCATAACAAAACCGAGCGATTCAGTCGAGATCAGGTGTGAAAACCAAGAACTCTCGATAGGATTGCTCACTCAGCGCATTTTTCTAGCACGAGAACTTTCATCGAGTTAGGAGTGACATCTACACCTCGACGAAAGCCTCCATTTCGAAATCTAGTGGAACTCACGAATTTATTCGAAGAGCGTAACCACAATTAGGAACGAAACTGTTAAGACAGGGGTGAAACCCGTACCTTAATAAGCCGTTCCACTCCCTATAAACTGGTTTTCAAAAAGCTCTCACCAAGGACTCGACTATCACGATAACTCGAGCCACGCGATGACTAGGAAGACGAATGCCATGAGCTGCATCCCAGTGGAAGCATGTAGTCTTCTAAGTCAACGCGCGTGCACGAGCTTGTTAGATATAGTTGGGTTACCCTGGGTAGTTGACGCCTAAACACCCAAGGCACTCTACTGTACGAACAACCAATTTTACAACTGGCTGGAACTTATTTACGTTTTGAAACTTTACGCGTTATCAATTTCTCGATTTAACGATTTTTACCCCTTACTTTATAAACACACAATTCGCGCAGCCATCGCAATCTAAAACGAAATCCGAATGTTCGCAACAAAACTAATGCATAATCTATCGTATTCGCTCTCGCTTTCTCACTTCAACGCATCCTCGCTTATTCTAAATCGATCCGTATATGCACGATTACAAATTACATTTATATAAATATATATATATATATATATATATATACGTATAAACAAACAAGTCATTGAGTGAGAACTTAGGAATTTCGTGTTTCCTATGTGGCTCCTATGTGATTCGTATTACTACTATACTATCGCACCAAGTTTTGAACGCGCTCAATCGCAACGCAAAACTCAAAAATCATTATGATCGAATCTCACTCCAAGTCTCTTCCTGTCTAGATGCCTTCCAACAACTCTGCCTCGAGACGAGTAGCTAAGAGGAAAGCCAAACGAAGCGCCGAGAAGAGGATTGCTTCACTTGTGATTGAGGAAGTGAGTAAGCTTAGTCCTTGAATTGCCGCTCAAGTGCACTCTCTCAGCCACTCTCGAGCTTCGGAAGACGTTAAGACAGGAGAGCCGCAACCTGCTTTTCTCTACAAGCACTTCAAAGCCTGTGAACCAGTGGAGTTCACGGGTGAAGGAGGTGCGATTCAATTACTCCAGTGGTTTGATTCTATCGAAGTTACCCTTCGTCAAAGTGGGTGTCCCGATAGTTTCCGTACTACTTGCGCTACCGGAGTATTTCGATCACGAGCACTCGACTGGTGGACCGCCGAACGTAACAAACGTGGGATCTCCGCAGCTTACGCTCTCTCTTAGAATGAGCTGAAAGAGCTCATGAAGAAAGAGTACTGTCCCCCTCACGAAATCCAGAAGCTAGAAAACGAGTTTTGGGAAATCAAGCAAGCAAAAGGTGACAATGCTGGCTACACCGCAAGGTTTAAACAGCTTAGCATAATCTGCCCAGGCCAGGTCAACACTTCGGGAAGGGCCATCGCGAAGTACATTCGTGGCTTGCCTGAGTGTGTGGGTGATTTTGTCGAAGCTGCAAGACCTGCTAACATCGAGGAAGCATATCGCTTAGCCGCAGAAATCAACAACAAACGACTCGTGGAAGGGTTCTTCTCCAAGAATCCTGTCAAGCAAGCTCATCAAGCAATCACCAGTAATCCTTCAGGCGAACATGTTGACGAATCTTCTGATGAATCTACTGACGAATCTTCTGACAAATCTGCTGGCGATTCTTCTAATGGATCAGCTAACGATTCTTCTGACGAACCTGCTAACGATTCTTCGGATGGATCTGCTGCCGATTCTTCTGACAAATCTGCCGATGGATCTTCCGACAAATCAGCCAAAGACTCTGCAAGTGAGTCTTCAGACGAATCCTCCAACGATGACATCTCTTCGCAAGACACCGACGAACCCAGCCGCAAGCGAAAGACTTCAAGCCCGAACTTATCAACAACCGAACTACTACAACCGGAACCTCTTCGAACCGTTCCGATGTTTCCGAAACGAGCCTACACTGGAGCTCATCCTCAGTGTTACTCGTGTACCTATCATCATCCAGTTGGGGCTGACTGTCGCTATTGCAATAACTGCAACCGTTACAGTCACTTCACCCGCAACTACCACATCGAACCGTGAACTTGAGTACAACAACAACAGCTCCAGCAAAAGTCCTCAGCATCAGACATCTAGCAAGCGTAGGATAGAGTTGTAATAATACGATTTTCGACGTTTTATCTCTAAGCTTTGAACCTACTCTATTACTTAATGTTGTCCTCGTATTCTCCTTTACTCTTTAAATCCTCGCACTTAGACTAGATTCACACACGCATACTATATACTATATACTATATCACGAAATAATGTGTTTTACCCTCACTACACTCTTAGAATGAGGTACGATGAACGTGCAAGGAACAAATAATCACGGGTGCACACGGGATCATTTGGGTCAGTGCACGGTGATCGTAGTGAATTCTAAAGGTGCCATAGCGTTTTGACGAAAGGTGACACCAAAACACGGGATGAAAGTAGTAGGGGTCGGGCAAGGTGTGCTTTATCATACTACCGAAGTTCCGTGAAGAAAGTGCCACGTGGAGTTGAACGTTATTAGACCTATATACTATTGTGATTATTTTCAACACACTACACTCAATCGCAAGGCGTAACAACTGAAATTGCATCATCGCAAGGCTTGTCGTAAGTCTGTAAACGCAATGCAATCGCCTCATCGATGGACTCTGGGGAGTCTACCTCGCAGGACAATTGCATCAACACAAGACTGGTCGTAAGCCTATAGCAAGCAATCTCATCAAACACACTAACGCTCACGATATTATCGGGTAAGGACCTATTCTACCCTCCTCGATAACCGTGATGCGTCGCAAACGTAACGTTAAGCTTAATCGAAACAAGACTCGAACTCGACAGACCGCAATCGTTCCTCATGTGTATCTCGCAACCTCTATCGCTTATTATGTGAATCTATATCGTTGCTGTGTATCAATCTATCGCCATACCGTTAGCTGTGATATTCGTGTTAAGTTAGCACGCATGACCTCGCTTCACGAGATGAAGCTCATATGGTTAAGGCAGAGTGTTTTAGTCATATCAGCGACCTTTCGTGGAAAAAGGCCATGCGGGGTCTAATGTTAGTCAAATTCTGTAGTGTTAATCAATCAAATTCGAACTGCATACCTTCATCGCTTGCACGCAACAACTGCCGCTCATCGAAATTCGATTATCATCACCATCATTGCTAGCGTTGTGTTTGTATTATTCGTTTAATCACCTAATCGCTTATCGCTTATCGTGTATAGACTACCGCTTATCGCTCGCTTGGTGTTTATTGCAGTCTGTATGGTATTAGTACACATGACACCGCTTCACGAGGCAAAACTAACCTGGTTAAGCATGGTGTTTCGCCATGTTAGCAAACTCTCGTGGAAACGTGCCATGTGGGTTTAATGTGGAATCTAATCAAAAACGCGCTATTCGTTCCTCACTTATCAACTCGCCGGATTAATCTATTCGATTCTATCTTATGCTTGGTCCGACTTACTAATCGATTGGGCCAAGTAAACGCAAATCTATCCGTGTTATATCGGCACACCTGACACTGCCTCACGAAACAGAAGTAATATGGGCAAAGCATGGTGGATATGCCGCTGGTACTTCCTATATATAAGTGTTTTAAACATATTAACAAACTTTCGTGGGAAAGTGCCAAGTGGGGCTCTGTAAACTAACTACCTTTTGTACTGATTAAAACGTCTTTTTATAAATTTTTGATTCAAAAAACCGGTGGACAAATGAAATTTTCTCACGACGTGGAGCTAACATAGAATCAGCTTAACTCCATGTCCAAGAAAAGTTTCATAAGCCCAGTTTTTTTTCCTTAAACTTTTACAACGACAAAATAAAATCCTTCTTAAGACATTGGTTCGACATCGAGTTCAGCTTAAACCCATGTTATAGGAGAGTCTTCGTAACCCTTGTTTTCATCTTTGAATTCCTTAAAATGTTAGAAACTTAAACTTCCTTGCAACATCGGTTAAACGTCGACTCTGTTGACTGCACGTTAAAAGGAAAATTTTTCAAAGATTTTCATCCTAAATCCCTTTTATATATAAAAAACGAACGCTTCTTGTAACGTTGGCTAACGATCGACTCAGTTAACTCTACGTCATGAGAAACCTTTCAAGTTACAATCGCATCGAACTTACGAATTCTACGCAACACAAGGTACTTTGGAACGCAAACTCGTGGGATTAATACTTTCTTCTTTACTTCGCCTTCTCGCTATCGCAGTCGATCTCTCTTATTCGACACGTTCTCGCTGTCAACTTACGGTCAAATCACTCGCTGTATCGCTACTTATACAAGATCAACTCTTAGAAGTCTACCTATTGGATTAATTTCGGGACGAAATTTCCTAAAGTAGGGGAGACTGTAACAACCCGCACTTTTGTGCGTTGTTACTACTCGTTATACTCGTTACGCCTAGCACCGGAGATTCGGATCATAATGTAACCATATCGTACATATCGCTATTCGAAGGATAATCGCATATTTTCGAAACACAATATCACTATACTACACCATTATCACACTAACGCTCACGGAGGCATTGAGTGAGGACCTATTCTACCCTCCTCAGTGGCCGTGATGTGTCGAACGTAAACAATTAACGCTAACAAGGATTCTCGGGTGAGTGCTGTAGCTCCAGTCGTCGTGACGATGATGACAATACGAGTAAACGGTACCCCGTCAGTCTTTGTGGCACTACACGAAATAACGTTCACGATGACATCAAGAAAGGACCTATACTACCCTCATTGATGGCCGTGAAACGTCGCTAATAATCGCATACTCGAATCGGAAACCGATTGTTAATTATCAAAACTTGGGATTATGGATACGTAAATACGACCCCTAGTGATATATATATATAATAATAACAATATAATGATAATATAAATTAATTATGGAAAGTACGCACTTCGAAAGCTTCAAAACGATCAAAACAGAGAAGTCCAACACGTCAGGATAGTCATCCGGACGGATAGGCCATCCGGACGGATGGGCCATCCGGACGGATGGGCCATCCGCACGGATGGGCCATCCGCACGGATGGGCCATCCGCACGTATGGGCCATCCGCACGGATGGGCCATCCGCACCATAACCCCCTTCTTCTCCTCTGTAGCTTATAAATACTCTGTCACACCACTTGAACAGTGATGTGACAGCTCCTATTCAACCAAACACGCTCCAAGACCCTTTTCTCTCGATTTCCTCGCGATTCCGGTAAGATTTCAACCTAAAACTTGTACTTCTACAATCTACACTCGATTCTACATCTTTCTATCTTTCGAAACTCAAATTCTAACCGTGAAATCTGCGGATTTGAGGCGTTTTGAGGTGATGTCACCAAAAGTTCTTATGAACTTCAAGTTGGGGTCTCATTTCACTATAAACGACTCAGATCCGGGTGATTTCCACATGTTTTAATGACAATTCTCACCTAAATCTGTGCGATTTCGGGTTAACCATGAAGGACCATCACGAACGGCCAGATCTGATGGAACGGGGTGATTCCCGGCTGTTAGAACGAGTCGGAACTGACGGAACTTCAAGTGTTAGTGCGAAATTACACTACCCTAGTAAGAACGAACGTATTCCTTCCGTTAAACACTCGGAAACAGTGTTCAGAGTGCGAAACAGACACGGCAATCCGCACGGATGACATGTCAGCCCGCACGGATGACATGTCTGTCCGCACGGATGGCACATGTCCGTACGGATGACTTGTCACCCGCACGGATGACATGTCACCCGCACGCACCACTCATCCGCGCGCACAAGCAAAGTCAGCCCGCACGGATGGCACATGTCCGCACGGATGACTTGTCACCCGCACGGATGACATGTCACCCGCACGCACCACCCATCCGCGCGCACAAGCAAAGTCAGTCCGCACGCATCACCTTCATCCGCACGGATCATCTGTATCCGGACGGATAACATGCCATCCGGACGGATGACTTGTCATCCGGACGGATAACATGTCTAACCGCACGGATGAGGACCATTCAACCAAATGAGTAACTTTTCAAGGTAATCTTGCTTAACCGTATATCGTTTACTCTATTCTTCAAGAATCATTACAGACATACTCGCAACTGACTCGAACAAGTTGTAATTCCGCTGAATACGCACAGTGAGTATACTTGAACCCTTTTTAATCGAATTTTGGGTGTAACATACGTTTCTAACAAATCGAACTTATCAATCAAATTATTCAATCAATCGAATTATCACTTGCGAATGACTGTTATGCATAGATATACGTGATGCTAGTTGCATATGTGCTAGGGCTTATACTCGCGACGTCCCACCACGACTAGTATAGTACTATTGCGCCCGACGGGGTCTAGTTATGCCATCGTACATTCGAGCATCGAGGACTTAGTTGGTAGTATCAGTTTTGTGAGTATATATGTCGTGTATTACGTTTATGCATATGGAAATTCGCTACACTTTTATCTATTATGCTACCTATCAAACCTGTATACTCGCCAATACTTTTGTATTGACAAATATTTAACGTATGTTGCAGGTTAGATCGCAGACTATATCAAATCAAGCTAGGAAGTCTAGAAACTCAACTAAAATCTAGGTTGTCGGATTTGTATTGTTCGAGAGGACAATAAATCTGTGATAACTTATGTGATTGTATTATTTGTTAGTATGGGATAACGAATGTATTAAATATTATCGCAATATAGTTGTTATGGATTCTCTTGAGCAATCTGATTCGCCTAGTGCCGTGCCCCGATGATTCCGCCATCGGTTGGGGTGTGACAGTGCAAGCCTTCTTGCGCACCGTAAGGCTCTGGGGCTTGAGGTGCGCAAGCCTTCGCCAGAGGACAAAACTTTCAAAAATTTACAGTTTGGCCCCTGAACTTCCAAACTTGATTTTTTACGTGGTTTCTTGCACTTGTAACCTCCAAACTTGACCTTTAAGGACTCCAAGTCATAAACCAACTTTGTTAAGTCCCCGGTTATTCATACGATCACCGAACAGTCTTAAATTTCAACGTTGACGCTTTCAACCCCTCGTATACGAATATTGTCATAACTTTCTCATACCTTAACGAAACCTTGTGAAATTTTTATCACACATTCTCGTGAGTATAATTAATCATTACAAAGCTTCGGGTTCGCTAAAAGATCACTCAGAGGTATACTTTATACATGTTGACACATTTAACCCCTGTAGTTTGTAATTCCTCACTTTCTTTCACAATTAGCTTCGTATGATCCATGATTTATTCGTTTAAGGGTATAATCACCATGAAAGATATATTTATTCATTGCTAACACTTTGAATCCTTTTATACACACAGATTCCTTTTTTGTCAACTTTAGTCCTTCTAAATCAATCCTTTACACGTTTTAAGTCCATGACACGTGTCGATATATTATTGGACATGAATTTTTCGAGGTGTTACAACCCATGACCACTCCAGCTTCCCAGACAGCAAGTTCCATAACAATGCACCTAAGGACCTGCAAGCATGCAGAAAAGTGTATCAGACAACGCTGGTGAGTTCACAATTTGTTTTAACCGTTTAATACCAAGTAGTGACTTATGATATGTTATGTTGATAATAACTCGATACCGCAGATGGCCCTGTTTGCCCTTCTCCAATGCTCTATCAAACATTGGTCATGATTTAAAGTTATTAGTTCACGCCCGTCCTATCCAGGTACGTCGTGAGGGTGCCAAACCTAATAGCGCTATCAACTAATAACTCTGTTGCCCTACAAGCAACTAACCCGGTAGTATGATGGGACTTAAGTGATAGAGAGTGAGTGTATTATCCAACATCAACGTTTACTGAAAACCGTCGCATATCCCCTGCAAGGATATGAGTTTGTGAAATCCGCCTCACATCCCCTACAAGGATGTGGGTATTTGAAAACCGCCTCATATCCCCTACAAGGATATGGGTTTACGAAAATCCGTTTACAAGTTTTGTCAGTTTGATTGTCCCCACCGGACGCATGCTTGTTTTGAGAGAAGTGAACTCACCTTGGTTTGCACGGTAAGACTAGCTATTCGTTCGCACTTAATCAGTCAAATCCTATGGTATTCATGTATACGTAATCAGTTTACATTCACAAGGTTCACGTATAATTTATAATCATAGTGTGCATGCAAACAGCGATCACCGAATAGCACATAGCAGTTATACAAACTCATTCAAATCCACAATTCACATGTATGTTTCGTAACAGTGCTTAACAGTTAAGTGTGCTATACATAAAAACCAAATCATGTCTCCTCGGTCATAATTAATCTTCATTAACAGTAAGTAATATGATTTCATTAACAAAATCATTCATCAACACAATCAATTTAGTCCACTGTTCCGTTTGTTTTCCAGCCGGCGAAGAACCCCCACCCTTTGACGAAGAACCAAACTTCGTCGAGGGTACCTGTGACGAAACATCAAGGTATTTCGTCGATGTGTGGGTGACGAAACATCAAGGTATTTCGTCGATGTGTGGGTGATGAAACATCAAGGTATTTCGTTGAGGCCTTAACAGTTTTCATGTTTCCTAACCCTAGTCCTGTCAGTTTGTTCCATAACATCTCCCAATCCGTATGAACAGTATCATGAAATCCTCAACTTATCATTTACTAAAAATCAACTTAGACGTGAACTCTAGATTACCCGGTCATCATCCCATACGTATCTGTATTACATATTCATTCAATACCCATAAACAACGGATAACATGATATACAAACAACAAGCAGAATTATCGACTCTGTGCCGTGAACCTGAGTAAATACAAATCATAGAATTCTCATCCTGCATGTTCTAGTCTATTTGTTTAAACAATAAACTATCCAAACCCTAAGTACTACAACATATGAGTATGGTTTTCAATAACACCCTATATCCACAGTGGATTATAAACATTACAAGACAAACATCAAACAATACGAAGTGTGGTGGGATGCTAACCGATCGATGGGACGATTACGAAAGTGCAAGAAGTCTTCGAGGGAACAGATGGGTGTTGCCGACGGTTGAAGAGAGAGAGCTAGGGTTTGTTAACTATCGCCTTACGTATAATTGTGTGAATACAAACAATATAACTGAGTCATTACTGGGCCTCATCTGGGCCGAAGGCCCATACGGCGAATTACTCTCCCAGCGAAGAAGTGTTCTTCGTCGTGTTCAAGGTGATGGCGAAGAACCAATGTTTCGTCGAGTATGGTTTGTGACGAAAATCCAATGTTCGCCGGGTGAGGTTGTATGGATTAATTCTTTTTTAATTTTAAACAGTTCAAAAGTTTATATTAACTAACCAAACCATAATGCAACACATTAATCGTATATCAATGTACATGCTATGACGCAAACAAATTACGACAACAGAATTTGTAAACAAGTAACGTAGGAAAGACCTTGAAAACTCGGGTTGTCACATACAGTACCCGTACCTATACCCGTACCGATACCGAAAATATCGGTACAGAATTTGAACAAAACTGGGTACCAAATACCGTACCAAATATATAGGTACGGTACGGGTATTTTAGGTATGGTACCTGCTTTGGTACCATTTTGTTTTTATTTAGTTTTTGAGCACTTGTACGAGTACTAAATAGGTAAAATTGACATGAGTACCATTATAGGACGAGTACCAAATAGGTAAAATTGGTACGAGTACCAATATGATACGGGTTTCATATAGGTAAAATCAATACGAGTACTATAAATACCATAATACGAAATAAAACATTATACAAAAAATTTTTTTTAAAGATCTACATAAAATTCGGTACCAATACCCGTTTTTACCCGTACCCGTACCAATACCGAAAGTACCGAATACCAAAATCAATAAAACTGGGTGCTGATACATGTACCAAATACCTAAAATCGGTACGGGTACAAGTACGGTACAGGTATTTAGGAAAAAAAGCTCATCCCTCGCCTATTGGTCCACTGCTCTGCCACTCGTACTTTTGGTACTATCCGATGCGCTTCTTGTCCCCGCGCGACTTGGGTACACCCGTGTAGTCGGCGCAAGGTCAAGAAAGCTAGGTCTTTTGTCAAATGAACTAAGTGTCAGAATTGATTCTATTATGGTCCTAACCTCGCGCGCGGCTGGGGGTACACTCTTGTAGTCGGCACAAGGTCGAGGAAGTCAACACTTTGGTTTACTTTGAGTGTGGTCTCGCGCGCGACCTGAGGTTAACTCATATGACCGGCGCAGGATTTGGGACCATACCCCTTCACAAAATGGAATGTAATTTATCTTTAAGAATTCTCATAAGTTTCACTTGACGGCCGATAATAATCTCATCTTTAAAAATTATCTTCAAAGATCCCAACTAGTAAGAATTTGGCCCCCATTGATCCTTTTCCAACATAGGTGAACTTAAATTATTTAAGGAGTCTTCAAGTGCACTTGAATCTATTGAGGATGTCAAATTCTTATATGTTAGAAAATGATTAATAGGGGTCAAATTCTTACAAGTTGGGATGGTTGAAGAGAATTTTTAAAGTTGAGATTATTATCGACCAATAGGTAAAACTTAGGAATATTAAAATCCAATAACCCCTTTAGAATATTACAACTATGGGTAATTTGTCATATTTGAAAGTATAATGTAATCAATCTGTAAAATTTCAAAAAATTTAGATGTGTTGTAGCTTCGTGTAAACTATATCATAACAATCGGTTGTGTAAACTATATCATAAGTCGGAAATATTTTTTTTAAACTCTAAATTTAAATCATCGATGGACTACTAGAGTATTATCGTAACACCAACGAAGAGTATTATCGTAACACCAACGAAAATAACATTAAGATATAGATGTTTTAAAGAGTAGTTGAGGGGCCAAAAGGTGAGAAATGACAAAGAATAGGACACACATCGGTACCAACGTCACATCTTTCACTTTGAATTCGAAAACCCAACTCTCACAAGCGCGAAAACAGAGGTTCACTTTCAAATTTCCATAAATACATTTACAATATTATACCTCTCCTTCAATATCTCTCTAATTTAATTCCCCTTTTCAGATATTTTCTCCCCTTCTGCACCCATGTTTCAAGGTATATTTCTTCTTAATTTCATCTGGGTTCTTGTTTTCTAAATCTAGGGTTTGTT
The DNA here is from genome assembly GCA_030545235.1 of Helianthus tuberosus. Taxonomy (NCBI): domain Eukaryota; kingdom Viridiplantae; phylum Streptophyta; class Magnoliopsida; order Asterales; family Asteraceae; genus Helianthus; species Helianthus tuberosus. Next base: position 15,115 of record JARYGA010026056.1, on the reverse strand, counting down.
TTTCTTGTAAAGTTTCTTACTTACTTGTATATTAATTTATTTCTGATTAGGGAAACAGATGAAACAAAAAGGGTATTTCTTGGTTTCTTATTTTGGGTTTTCATAAATCTGAAATCTTTTTTTTTTTAATTTTAGTTTTATGTTTGCAAGTGAATCTTGTTCATTATGGAAAGTTTAATCCACTGTAATAATCTTTTATTTATTATCTTGTAGCTTGTATTATTTTGGGTGTTATCTTGATTAATATTTAGGGTTCTTATAATTTTTTTTAATTTTAGTTTTATGTTGCAAGTGAATCTTGTTCATTCTGGAAAGTTTAATCTACTGTAATAATATTTTTTTTTATATAATCTTGCAGCTTGTATCATTCCGGGTGTGATCTTGATTGATACATGATCTTGAACAGTATGAAGGGGCACTTTGAATTGTGCATTATGTTGTTTTGTGTATGTAAGTATGTTGCTGGAGTTTAGGAACATTTAGGGCTATTATAAATTATTATTAAGATGAAGTTACATGCTCCTTTGAAATCCAAAGGAGTTTCCACTAGGGCTAACAATCAGCACGTTATTTTCGAGCTAAAACGGCGTGTTGTTCTCGCGTTAAACAAGGTTTCGGATCGGGACACATATGAAATAGGGGTTGAGGAACTCGGAAGAATAATTGAAAGTTTAACTCCAGACGGGATTTCGCCGTTTTTATCATGTATCTTAGATACCGATTCAGAGCAAAAGATTGCGGTTCGTAAGGAGTGTATAAAGCTAATGGGCACACTCACAACGTTCCACCACGATCTTATCGCGCCTCATTTAAGCAAAATGGTTGCTAGCATAGTTAAACGACTTAAAGATTCGGATTCCGTTGTGCAAAACGCGTGTGTGGAAACCATGGGTATTTTGGCTTCGAAATTTAGCGTTAGCAACGAGTCTGAGGGTAGTTTCGTAATACTAGTGAGGCCGCTTTTTGAAGCACTCGGTGAGCAGAATAAGTATGTTCAGTTTGGTTCAGCGTTGTGTTTATCTCGGGTGATTGATCATACGCGGGACCCACCGCTGCCGATCCTACAACGTATGTTGGTAAGGACAACAAAGATGCTGAAGAATCCACATTTTATGGCTAAACCGGCAATTATTGAGTTGAACAGAAGTATCATTCAGGTTAGTCTTGTAATTTCACTTGTTTAAAAGGCGCTATAATTAGTTTTAATGTTTGGATAAAATTGTTTCAGGGAGGGGGGGCTTCAACGCAAAGCATGCTTACGGCCGCAATGACTAGCATACAAGAAGCTCTTAAGAATAGTGATTGGCGAACGCGAAAAGCGGCTTCTGAAGCGTTAGCAGAAATCGCGTCAAGCAACGGATCGTATTCTGTTGCCGTAAAGTCATCCTGCATTCGTTCTCTTGAATTGTGTCGGTTTGATAAGGTTAGTGTCATTATGCAATAACGTAGTGAAAAATATGTTTTTTTTATTTTTTGAATGTATGTTGGATCCAAGGGTTGTTGTTTAATATAGGTCAAACCAGTTAGGGACTCAGTACTGCAAGCGTTACAGCTGTGGAAAGTTCTTCTTGGAACCGATGCATCTGAAATTTCAGAAGCTGGATCTTCTATTAAAGGTTTCGTAATGATTGGTGGCCTAAATTTGTAATCGTTAAACATAGACTTTGGGTTGTGTTTTATGTTAAACACGCCAGTTCAAAACGTTTAGCCAAAAGGTGAATATGTTAAGCGAGTTAAAACTTAAAAGTTGCCAAATGTTTATATTTAATAATGCATACAACCTTCTAAATCATTTTATTTGTGGATTGAGTTTAATAGTTTATTGTTGTAATGATATTTTTTTACGAAAATTAGATTTAAATAATCCCAACTATTACCTATTGACTGGCAACAGTCCCAACTTTTAACCTATTTTCTACCAACGAGTTTTTTTCTAACTGAGGCTCATTAGTTTTTTGCTGACGATGCCAGCTTATGTGGAAAAAATGTCGAAGTCTGATGACGTGGACTGCTTATGTGGCAGTCAACGTGGGAAAAAACTAACAGAGTTATACTTCAGTTAGAAAAAGCTTGTTGGAAGAAAATAGGTTAAAAGTTGGGACTGTTACCGGCCTATAAGTAATAGTTGAGATTATTCAAATCCAATTTTCCTATTTTTTAAAATCATAATTAACACATTAGTTATTAACTAAAAGCTAAAAATGGAACAAGAAAGTGTTTTGATGGGCAATACCGCGTGTACTTAAAAAATGACGTGATATTTGAATTCGTTTCATAACATTGTGCTATAATATCAGGTGATTACAGTGACATTCCAAGTAACACAGAATCGACATCAATAAGAAAAAGGGTTCCACTATCAGTTAGAAAAAGCGGCCATAGTTATGTCGAAAGTCCTCAAAACTCTAAAGCAAACGATTGGCATGTAGAAGTCAACGTTCCAAAAAAATGTAACATCTCTTTAGCATACACTCACGATGAAGAATCGGAGGGTAGTTCCGTCACAAAGACATTTGAACGGACTAAATCCGATATCACATCGACTCAAGATATCGGATATGAATATGTGCCGTTGGATGACAAACAAGAATGTTATTCTGCAACCAACATAAGTTTGGTCCCGATCGACTCACGTGTAAAGGGTGAATTGGTAAAATCACATGGAGTGAATTTACATCAAGTGGAAGAGGAAGTTAGCAATGAAGAACAGAGGTATTTTTCGAAGAATGAGGATCGTAGAAGCCTTGATTCGACTGTTACAGAATCGAGTTGTCGGATTATGCATGAGCAAAGTGGATGTTGTGTGCAAACGGCAAAAGATATGGTTTGCATTAAAGAGAAGCTTCTAGAAATAGAAACCAAACAGTCGAATCTTATGGATTTGTTACAGGTTATTTCGACATATTTACTTATGAATGGGTCAAATGAAAAAAACTAAAAAAATGGCGCTTAAAGGGGAACGGGCCAGACGAAGTCGATTTTTAATTCATACAACCCTCTAAACGAACAAATATGAACACACGTTTTATTCGTTCAATTATGTCCGCGAACGTTCATTTATGTTCGTTTAAATTTCAATATATACAAAAATAGTTACAGTTATATAAATATAAACATTAAACAGGATTTCTAACTACTTGTATAAAAATAACTAATTAGTAATTGGGCTTCCTGGTAATAAACAGTGGGCTTTCGAATTGAACTTATTGTAATTAATTACTAATTTATATAAAAAAACCTACTTTATGTTCGTTTATGTTTGGCCAGTTATGTTCATTTGTGTTGGTTATGTTTATTAAGTTATGTTTGTATAAGTTTGTTTATGTTCGTGAGCTGTTCGTTTAGGTTTTAAACGAACGAACATAAACGGACACGAACATGCTCATTTTCTTAATGAACGAACATGAACAAAAAAATGTGCTCGATTATATTTTCGTGTTAGGTTAAAGTTCTATGAACGAACATGAACATGCCCACGTTCGTGTTCGTCCGGTTCGTTTAGAAGCCTAATTAAGGTTTGCTAGTTTGGATCTTTATTATATATTGATGTAATTTTTTAAGCTTTTGACGTCTAAATTAACTTGATTAGTATATAAACGTTTAGGTGTTTGCTACAAAAACAATGGATAGCTTATCCATGATACAACAAAAAGTATCAAGCTTAGAAGATGTGGTGGATCAAATGTCGGAAAACATCAATCACAGCGGAAAACATTATGAATCAACCGCCAGACTTTTAAAAAAAAGTTCCACTACCGCTTCTCCAAGACTCTCAACATGTACTCCACGATCATCTGTCGATATACACACTCGAAAATCTCCATTGCAGCCAATAAAAAAATCTGACTCTTGGGAAGATTCAACATTTCCTAGGGCCAAATCCAGTGTTGTTGACCCCATGGTAAGAATAAGTAGAAATCCCGCAAAGGGTATGCAAAAAAGCGGTCCTGCTTCTTTTGCTAGTTTAAGGCATAATGGATTACAAGCGGAGAATAGCGTCTGCAGGGTTATAAAAGGCTATTTGTCACAAGGAGATTTGGATTCTGCGTATGTTGAAGCGATGAATTCTGGTGATGAAATGATTTTAGTTGAGCTTCTTGATAAAACCGGGCCGGTTTTGGAATGTTTGTCGAACAGAACGGCGAATGATGTTCTTACCACTTTGGCTTCGTTCTTGTCGGAACAACAGTTCATGAGCTCGATAATCCCTTGGCTCCAACAGGTAACTTAGTCTTCTGTATTTACGGGTCGATCCAAAATTCCAAATAATTAGGTAGAAGGAGATGGGTCACAGGTCAATCCAAAATCGTTTTATTAAACATATATTGACCAGTTGTTAGTAGGTTTTCTGAAAAAAAAAAAGGAAAAGAAAAGAGTAACGTACACGGATGGTCCTTGTAGTTTACCAAAATTTTGGATTTGGTCTTTAGCTTTCCAAAAGTACTCGGACGGTCCCTGTGGTTTGCACTTTGTAACGCATTTAATCCTTAGTCAACAAATCTAGAGGTTTTAGCAGGTACAAGTTAATGCGTTACAAAAGCGTTAACCACAGGGACCATCCATCTACTTTTGGAAAAAGCTGGGGACTAAATGGGTTACAAAGTTCAAACCACAAGAACTACCCGTGTACTTTTAGAAAGCTAGGGACTAAATCCAAAATTTTGGTAAACCATTAAGACCTTCCATGTACTTTAATGACCAAAGAATAATTTTCGTTTAGATTTTTGGCTCAAGATTTTGCCAAAAATAGACATAATTTCAGTTTAACAATTTTGAGTAGTATGTGTACTTCTTACAACTGTTTTTAGGTTTAACAAAACAAGAGACTTATAACAAATGATGTTTTTTTAACAGGCGGTTGACTTGAGCAGCATTCATGGACCAAACAACCTTGTACTAACCGCAAAAGCAAGACGACAATTTTTGGGTGCGATTCAGGAAGCGGTACACATGGAGTTCCCGAATGTCACAGAGAGGAGATCTATTACACAGTTGGTATCAAGACTGCATCAAGCTTGGGGTAAGCAACCGTATACTTACTAATTATAGTGCAACTTACAAAACACAAGCATCATAATTGGCATTAAATTAATATAAAATGACCAATAATAGAAGGTTGTGTTCAATTTTTATTATTTTTTTTTTGTGAAAGTTATTGATGGCTTTTTCAATGCAGGAAAATGATCGTGAGAGGGAACGGTTGTGAGACCGATGATGTGGTAAATGGAAGTCAAAGTTCGAGTTGTGGTTTTACGTTCTAGTTAGTTTGATTGTAAGTTTAAAACCGAAATTGCAACATGGCTAGGTCTTGTTTTCCATCATGTTTTGGTTTGTTTAAGGTTTGGAAATATGCACATTAGGCGTTGTCTTGCCAAGGTTTGACTTTGTAGCTGTGTAGGTCAATGTTTTGACCAAGAATCAGTCTAATTTGAAGGGATGAAGTCCATTATGTTGGTTATTTGACATTTTTATGTTCTTATTTATAGAGTAAATTACATAAATAGTCCATACAATGGTAACACCTTGTAGTTTTCATTTTGTAACATGTTTTGGATATAATACCAACTTTCGTTAAAAAATTAAGTAAAAAATGTAAAATATTAAAAGCCAACTCTAACCCCCCCCCCCCCCCCCCCCCCACACACACACACACAACCTCTTGTCGCAATCTCCATTCCAAACCACTTTTGAAATCTAGGCTATAATGTCTTCATCATTGGTTTAAGTTTTGCACCAAGATATTTTAGCGTTGTGGTTACCATGATGCTTTTTCGGGATTAAAATGGGTACTTTCGCCAATCATGTGTCCACACTACTTGCGTGAAGGACGTGAGTGCATCACGATAGAGCATGACAGATGTTTTACTATTTCTTGCTTGGAGGACGATGGTTCTAAGGTAAAGATTTTAGGGTCGTATTTTAATAATTCCTTTGATTGCTTTAACTAGAAAGGTAAAATTATCATTTTGAAAAATGTCATAGAACTTGACGTAAGCGCCAAAGCCCCAATGATGTTACAAAACGGCAACTACACGTCTTATACACGCAACTTCTTAAATTAACCCTAAATGTGTTACTTTTAACAAACCATAAGGACTATTTACGTAATTTACTATAAAAATCATACATGTAACTGCAAGTTGTATATGCCTACTGTCTTAAGTCAAGAAATAGAACCCCTAAAACTAAGAGAGTTCAAACATAGAAACAATGAAACCTCACCTTTTTATAAAATTTATTTTAAAGATTTTTAGAATCATATAACATTACCTCAAACCTGTAATAAGATCCTACAAACACAACCCAGCCAATCAAAAAGCGAGTTAGTAGAATCTAAAAATAACTAAAAAAACGTCTTCAAAACAATTTGTACGTGTATGCAATTAAAAACACAAGAAATTCGATGAAAGTAAAGATGGCGAATTTCGTTCTAATCAAGAACAATATTGATATCATAAGCAGAAATGATTAACCGAATTCGATATGAAAAATCTCATATTTCTAACAAATAACCCAAAAAGCTATCAATTAGATCTTGTACAACAAACTCGAATCAAAACATGTTTCTTTTGTGGTTTTTTTTTTTTTTTTTTTTTTTTCTAAAAACTTACATCTTAATCCTTTCAAGCCTCATTTTCACCACCACCTTTTACTTGATTCTCCTTCTTTTTACTATCCGCGGCCTCAAACAACGTCACACTCCGGGACCCACTTTGAAAAAGCACTTCTTCTTGAAGAAGGTCACGGGTCTGAACCGATTCAAGCGTCTCAACGACCTGGCTCATAACGGGCCTACCTTTAGGGTTTTGACTGAGACATTGGTAAGCTAGACCGGCAACTTTGATGGCAGTTTTGGATGAATATTGACCTTCCATTCTTGGGTCAAGTATTCTGACAAGTTTCTTGTTGTGGACCAGAAGTGGTCTAGCCCACTCGACCAGGTTGTGCTCACGGCTAGGCCGACTTTTGTCCATGGCTCGACGCCCGATTAACATCTCAAGAAGCACCACCCCGAACCCGTATATATCGCTTCTGGCTGTCAAGTGTCCTGCCAATGCCATCAATGTTCAACAGAAACAGAATCAGTACTACATGGTTGACTTTAGAAAGTCAAACTTCATACAAAAATCAAAGAACTGAAGAAAGATCCACTTTTTTAATCTCTAGATGATAAAAAGGTTTTATAAAATTGAAAAAATGCAAAAACACAAGATCTTGTGCTATCTTTTTCCACAATTTCTCATGTAATATTGACTTTGGTAGTGGTAGGTCAACAATTCTTTTACTCAATGTCGGAAGAGAAGTGTGTAAATGTTTAGGTTTGACTTTGACTACAATCAAGTTTCGTTTTTGTTATAGTTGTTATCAGGACATTTTATTGACACCTGTGCAGTTAGCGCAGTAAAAAATCGGATATCTGTCAAGGACCGATATTTGAGATATCAGGAAAATCGGTGATATATCGGTCAATATGGCCGATAATTGACACCGAAATTTTACATGGGGAGCGATAACCGATATATCGGTACCGCATAGATTGACATTATCTATGATTTAGGAAGCTTCTAAGACACAGAGATAAACAACAACAACAACAACCATACCCAGTATAATCCCACATATAGCGAAGCTATTGATAGGGTCTGGGGAGGGTAGGATGTAGGCACGCCTTACCTCTATCCCAGGGGATAGAGAGGCTGCTTCCAGTGAGACCCCCGGCTCCAAAAACCATAACCAAGACATAAGCTTCTAAAAAACATATATAAGCATGCCACTACTACAAAAGATAGAAATAAAAATAATAATAATAATAAATGGATAAATAAGTAAGTGCTTGTTAGTAAAACACGGATTGATTCAGATTATACTTTGCCTCTAAGAGGTCAAATGGGTCAACTGGGAAAGGTCAACAAGTAGAAAGTCACCCCTAAAGGGTATTAATAGTACATAAAACCTCCTAAATCATTTTATCTCAATAATAGACCATCACTTTGACAATATAGGTTTTTAACCATATTTGAAACAAAGAAACGAATAAACTATGCATTCCGACCCGTTACCCAACCTTCCCGGCCCGTCCATTTTGTCACCTCTAATGAAGGCCAGGAGAATAAAACTAAAACAAGGAAGAATATGTGGATATACAGGTCTCTTATGGATAAGACATCAAATTAATAAGGCCAATTTAGTATTTTAAATTTTATATTGGTTGGACAAATTACCCATATTGAGTTAGAGTTGACCACCGTTGACTATATTATGTTCATAATAGAAGATGTCATTAGACAGAAGTAGAAACTTGAGTTCATACATATACTAGTTTTCCCTTTTACATTTGACTGTAACTTTCAAAGTCAAACATGGACTTTTCTTTCAAAACACGTGTAATAACAAATAGAACGTATAAAATTATTGTCTTAACATACACTATAGCATGGTTCTACGAAACTAAACCGATTTGAAATCATGTGTTAAAACAGTGGCTGCTCTCACTTGTAAAAACGTATCAAATACAACACATGCATATCCATATGCGAAGTTGAGGCATTAAGCTTCAGTTTTCATATAAATTTTCAAATTCTAAAAAGTAACCAAAATTTTTAAAAAATAACAACACCGAGGTTATATTTAATTTATTAACCTAAAACAAGATAATCAAGTTCATAGATATTAAGAACAATAAATTTCACAATAAACAAACATAAATATCCAAGGGGCTGTTTGGCAACTTCTAAATGGTTAAGTGCTGAACCAATAAGAGGTCTGAACCATTAAGTGCTGAACCAGTAAGAGGTCTGAACCATTAAGAGCCAGTATAATGCTTAACCGTTCAGAGGCAAATGTTTGACCAATTCAGATTAGAGGTCTTAACCATTCAGACTCAATATAATGCTTAACCATTCAGAGGCAAATGTCTGAATTATTCAGACATCAGCTAGTGAAACAAACAGTCTGAACCATTAAGTGCTGAACCAATAAGAGGTCTGAACCATTAAAAGCCTCATTAAGAGGTAAACAAACAGCCCCTAATCATCTTTGTGATGGGGCAAAATTGCATGTAAAATGAGCTTACTTACTTTCAGTCAATTTCTATTTTAAGAAATGTACTTTCAAAAGTAAAGTGTTATAATCAAACAACAGACCCATTATAAACTTACACCATAGGTACTTAATTGTTAAGAAAAAGTTACATTCTTAAAATACAAATTGACTAATGGTGCATTTCGTTTACATGCAATATACCCTTTTTGATGTATATATATATACGCATATATATATATTTACACAAAAACATGACTCACCAGTCATGACATACTCAGGCGCTGCATATCCATATGTACCCATAACTCGTGTTGAAACATGGGTTTGATCTCCCATAGGCCCATCCTTCGCAAGCCCAAAATCAGACAGCTTTGCATTAAAGTCCTGCAATATATTTTCAAATCAAAAACAATTATTTGACATTTTTTTAACTGAAGACAAAAACCATAGCCTATTAAGTAAGTTAAGTCACTGTGACTAACTGACTAACCGCATCCAACAAAATATTTGATGTCTTAAAATCCCGATAAATAATCGGCCGTTCGGCATCATGGAGAAAAGCAAGCCCTTTTGCAGCATCCAAAGCAATCTTCATTCTTCTTGACCAAGTCAACGTAGCACATACTCCTTTTTCACACAAAAAAAAAGAGAAGAAGATAAAGTGATATCAATAATGCGAATAGTTCAACGTAGCATGTTGTTTCTCAAAAGTTTCAACAACACTTTTTTATCTGTGACTGAAATAGTAACAAGAAACATTAGCTTGCACAAACATGAGCCCTGCAACTTCTACTTATTAACTTATAATTGGGTCATTTGACATTTCCAATTATGTTTTTATCTGTAATGGGTGAAACAGGTAAAATGAATTAAAAAAAAAAAAAACTGGCTAACGGAGCAAGTCAAATGGATCGGTACCGTAGGTACCGTACTGGTACCGATACCGAAAATACCAAAAATTTGGAAATGTGGGTACCGAATACCTTAGCGAATCTATCAGTATCACAGTATGGTATCGGTACTTGTTACAAAATGCTCTCTCTATATGGTATTGGTACCGAAAATACCGATACCGAATTTTTGGAAAAGTGGGTACCAAATACGTTACCGAATCCATCAGTACGGTATCGATACTTGTTACAAAATGATATCTCCATATGATACTGGTACTGAAAATACTGATACCGCATTTTTGGAAAAGTGGATACCGAGTACCATACTGAGCCTATCAGTACGGTAACGGTACACTACCGGTACGTGGTACCAAATGCTCATCCCTAGATTGAAGGGTTGAAAGTTGCCTAAGAGTGTGCTTTTAGCATCTACAACTTCCTAAATCAGTATATATAGGAATTCAAGTATTACTGAAATAATGTAATTATTTAATCATACTTGCACACACTAAGTTATCCTTTTTCATTCTCTTGTCGTGTTCCTACTTACTACCGTCTACCAAACTAGCTTGCACAGACATGAGTCTTGTGAAATGTCCATTCTTTCACAAAATTGGGTATCTATCATAGGGGCAAGATTTGACATCGTTACTACAAACATGGGATCGTCAAAAATTCATAAATAACTATACACAAATAAAATATGTTAATATGAGTTGTACTAACATATTAAAAGCTTTATAATAGTTAAGCTACTCACTGCGAAATAGGTGTTTCTCTAGGCTCCCAGAAGCCATATATTCATATACCAAAAGGCGGTGATCTTCCTCACAGCAGTATCCAATAAGCTTCACAAGATTTGGGTGTTGCAGTTGTCCTAAATAATTGACTTCAGCCTGTAATAATATAATAAGAACCTTTCAGACCAGTGGTGAAGCTTGAATTTTTCGGCCGGGGGGGGCGAAAACGTATATACCCAAAAATTTCTATAGAACCGGGGGGGCGAAAACGTATATACCCACAAATTTCTATACGAAAACTACATATATAACACTACTGAGTGAAAAATTCGGGGGGGCGGGCGTCCCCTCCCCGCCCCTCTTATCCTTCGCCCCTGTTTCAGACAGACAAATTCTTCCGTTTTCATCTTAACCATAAACCTTTTATCAACCTACCTAATCCATTACTTGTTATTTTGTTTATTAAATCATTCAAGCTGAACACATGATGATAACCTTTTTATATCTATAGAACAACCACAATCATCACATCTAAGAACGATATATAGGGCTGCAAACGAACCAAACGTTCGGTGGCGTGAAGTTCGTTTGTGTTTGTTCGTTTAATAAATGGACAAACACGAACAAGAAATTCCGTTCGCTTAGTTAAATGAACGAACATGAACAGAGGCCATGTTCGTTCATTTATGTTCGTGAACGTTTGGTAACGTGTTCGTTTGTGTCCGATTGTGTTCGATAGTTCATTAGTGTTTTTAGTTTTTATATTTTATTTACATACTTCAAAATTCCGACAAACAAAATATTTAATAAGTGTCAGTGTATTATATATTTTGTTCATGAACGCTTGTTTGTGTTCGTTTGTTTCTTTTTGTGTTCATGAACATTAGTTTGTGCTCGTTTGTGTTCATCAACGTTCGTTGCCTAGAATTAACAGACAAACACAAACGGACACGAACAAGTTCATTTCCTTATAAAAACGAACACAAACATAAATTCTCGTTGGGTAAGCGTTCATGAACATATATTCGTTCGGTTCATTTGCAGCCCTGACGATATACAAACACGGGTCGAAACACATACCAGCCATTCCCGATCACCTTGAATTCCTTCGGGATCAAGCTCCTTAACAGCAACTTCCGTTTTCGCATAACCGGCTCTCACATTCTCATCTATAACGCCTTTATAAACAACGCCAAATCCACCCTCACCTAAAACTTGATCCGGCCGAAATAACTTGGTGGCCATTCGCATCTCGTCATACGTAAATATATCAAGATTGCTATATCCGGGACTTTGCCTAAGATCTTTAACGTCTTTCGTGATCACCACCAAACTGCTCGGACTTCTTATGTTAGGTGAATCCAATATAGTCTGTTTTGGTGGAGTCTTTAATGCATTTTTAGTTGAAGTCGGTTGGATTTCACCTGTAGTTTCATATAAATGCATATATGATTCTAATTTCTATATCTATTTTCTTCATCTAAGGTAAGTAATTGATAACCAAAATGTAAGATAAACAAAAGTTCAAAACTTGAATGCCAAGCTTATACCCCCCCCACAAAAAAAAAATTCAAGACTAAACCCTCTTTAATTTTCACTATAGCTTCCATATAAAAATAACAAATACCTTCATGTTTTCTTAAAATCACTAAATCTAGCAATCATCAACCGATCTTAGGGCTAATCCACTCAAGAATGCACATAAAAAACATAAAAAGAAAAAAGAAATTGACAATAAATGTATAAAATACCTGGCTTGGTCTGAAAAGAATGTTGTTCATCAAACTCAGAACTAAAACAAGTACCCATTAATCAATCAACCTCAAGATTCAAATCAAACAAAAACCCAGATTCAAATCTCTAACCATCACCACATTGTTGACTTCTTCCACTCAAAAACACACTCCAAACCCAAAATCAAAACATCAAAACCCCACCTTTTCACTCCATTTAATCATATCTCAACAAAAGCAACAATCTTTATACCATTTTATCCTCAAATCTACAGTTTCCCCATCTGGGTTTTGTGAAATATCAATAAAAGATTCCAGATTACAGTTTATAATCCAAAAACTGATCTGGGTCTCAGTTAATGATCCACAAAGAGTTGAAAGATACCCTTTTTGGGTTTTTTTCAAGAACACTGATTTTTTTGATGAAATGAATAGATTTTGTAATAAAGATTTGTTTGCTGTTATAAATTCTTGATTTTGGCTTGTGGGTTGATGAGAAAGAAAAAGGATCTGCACGAAAAAGTATGCTAAAATGCCAAAACTATCGGCATATGGTGTAGACGGTGTTACAATTTCAAGAATGTGGCTTTTATAAAAAAGGAATATTTTTTATACGGCTCATGTTATGTTATTATTTGTGTCATGGTATTATTTCATTAATTAGACCAACGGCTTTTTGTTTTAAAATTTTATTTTGCTTGTAGTTTCTTGTTCATTTTATTTAGTTTTTTTACTCAAATTTGTAAGATACAAAACTAATATTTTATGGAAGTGTATATTATTAGTTATTATTATGAAACTTATTCTTTAATAAGATCGAAATGAAAATTATACCAAAGGTACCATTGGAGAGTATCCGGTGGTGTAGAGTGTACTTTGTCACACACACATAAATATATAGCAAAATAGATAGCAAGGTTTCATACTTTGTCACATAAATATGTAGCAAGGTTTCATACTTTGTCACAAAAAAGGTAAAATTCTTAGGCTGTGCGGTGTGGAGGTCGTCCCCGCCCCGTTCTGGATCGGCGCCGCCGCCCGCCATCTTCCCCATTTCGCCCTCACCGCCGGCATCATGAACGTCCGCATGAAGACGATGGAGACGGGCCTCCCCCTCTCTCACGCACCTATACATACAATATATACATATATATTTTAGGTCCATCCTACATTTCCTTACCTCCATCCTTTTTGCCTCATCATCACACCCGATTTACCTTGCGCCTATGTGGCGAATCATCCTCTAAGGATGAACCATCACGATACTGATAGTCTTAGTAAAAGTTTAAGAAGTCATTTTAATCTTAAAGATGAGGGAATAATAATTTTGTAGGATCATGTGAAGTGTGAACGTAGTTATAGGGGAAAAAGAATAGTCATATTGGTAGCTTTTATTTATTTTTGTTATTTTTATAACAAAATAGCTTTTGTATACTTTATTATATTTTTAAATTGTTGAATATATATTTTTTTTAAATTTTCTTCATAGCGTCAATATATTCTATGTACAAGTGTAGTAAGCGTGTCTAATTACATCGCATGCTTAGTACACGGTGCGTCTAAATACAACGATGTGCCAGCCTTGTATGCCTTCGTTGTTGGTGATTTTTATGCTTTTCGTTGAGCATATCTACCCTTCCCTATATGACATGTGTCGCATTTTGGTGGTTTAGTTTTTTTTAGTAATTGTTACATTTTATAATAACCACCATGTGTGTGGTTGATGATTAATTGAGATGCATACATGATGGAGTATCATGTTATGTTGTTATTTAGAGTTATAAAGTATGATGCTTAGTACGTATTAATCTATGTTTAGTGACTGTTTGACTTTAGCATTTTGATGTATGCCCCTATTGTTAGATAAGATGTAAACCAACCTTGATAGCCCTGAATGAGTCTCACAACCACTTTGTCACTCACTCTTGCTTGAGCACATATTCTGTTGACTTAAATTCACTCTAAACATCTTAACACACTCATAACTAGCATAGTAAACACTCATTATGAAACCCACAAAGACCCTTGACCTAAACATTCTATTACTAAAGTTTCATTCCACCACAAAAGTTTTGTGAACCATTGCACAACTGCACAAGTATGCTAAAGTGGCATACACATACATATGTGTTATACGACACCATGATGTACAAGTGTAATGTTCATTAGAAATTTTGGGTGGCTACATGTCATCTTCTTCGATTAAACACATGAATAAAACTCTTTAACATTATTTCTTAAATCTTGACACTTCTAAACACTAACATTAGTTAATTAAACACCAAAATGATGTTTCCAAACATCTTATGATTACAAAAACAACATAATTCCTTATACTAAAGGCCTACATGATTTGATCCATGAAAAAACTTACTATAATACATCTTGCCTTAAACCAAACCTTGAAATCAAGTTAACTACTTATATCACAACTAAATAATAAATTCTAAAAAAACCCATTAGTACACTAATGTACCATCAATTATATATTTTTCATACATATGTTGTCACACCCCGACTTTCCACGTGTCACCGGTAGGCCCGGTGGGGAGTATCGTGACGTAGTTGATATTATCATAGTCAAACAACACAATATATAAATGCACAGCGGAAGCAAAAGATAAATTATATTACATTTCGAATATAAAGTAATATCCAGTATTACAACGGAAAGTAAAGGATCCACAGGCGGATCTTAAAACATATC